>VZRE01011300.1:41871-180635 GCA_013396775.1 Cephalopterus ornatus | reverse complement strand
TGTGAAGTCTGAGTGTTTGTAGTCATGTATTAGTCTTGGTTCATTCTTCTTGATCTCCGCTCACATCTGCTGAAGTTATCTGCAGTTACATATATTCCTTCTATCCTTTGACAGTCCCCTAAATATTTTTTTTCTCCCTCTATCAACTCCTTGGTTTAGGATTTTTCTGATCTCATAGTTCCTCAGTCCCAGATTCTTTACAGCCATGCAGAGGGATATTTGCTCATAATATATATTGTTAGTCTTTCTGGTCTCTCCTTCATGAGGGCATATATGGATTTTGACACATTCACTGTAAATTACATCTATTAACACTAGGTATTGGTGGTCTGTCAAATCAGCAGTTATTTCCTGGAAAGAAACTACTGCATTTGAAGGTTTTGGGAGGGCTGTGGCTTTCCGCAATACATATTATAAACCACCTTCTTATTTTTTTTTTCTAGTTCTCTTTTTTAGCCTCTAGGTGTTTATTTACATGGAAATGAAGTCAGGTTCTGCCTTCCTCTCTGTTGACTGCCTCACAAAAGCAACACTGTCAAATTCATTTGGCTATCCAATCTGTCCCCTTATGTGGTCATGATTAGAACTACTCAGACTTGCTTTTAAGCCTGTCAAATGAAAATGTGGAATATATTTATTATTTAAAAAAAAAATAATTCTTGAAGCTGATACCCAGTCTTAAACCTCACCTAACTCACATAGATAGAAAACGTATTGTTCCACTGAAAACTCGTGTACTTATTGCACTGTGTATACTGTATAATATACCAGATTTAAATGGGAAAAATCCATTACTTGATCAATCCATAGAAGGTCTTAATAATATCCAGGTCACCTGAGTTCAACTTTGACTTGGCAACAGATTTCCTTTTGTGGCCTTGTGTGACTCCCTTGCTCTGTCAACTTCTACTCCTCTGCAAGAGGCAGTTTTATTGCCAAAGGTTAACTACCTTCCCAGGACATTGGAAATAAAAAAACACCACTGAAAATGAGACTTTGAGATATTTCTGTAAGCAGTGACTATCTAATTAGGCAGATAGGTGAAGTTAATAATAATTTGTAGACACAGGCAATGGCGTACTGATACTTTTAGCAATCTCATCATAGAGATGTAATCTATCATAGCTCATAAAAAGAGATTAAAGTCCCACGGTGAGCCATGGATAGCCCATGCTTCTTTATCCTGCTTATTTGCGAGAGTCATACTCATCACTGCTTGATTTAAAAGAAAAATTGGCACATATGATGATTGCTTCAGATAAAGGTATGCTAATCACTGACTGGTTTCAGTTCATAAAGGCTGTCGCGTTGTTAGAAAATTCGTCCCTAGCATGTGGCTCTGGAAACCAAGATGATTTAATTGCACATGGGACAGAGAAACTCTAATGAAAGAAAAAAAAAAAGTCTTGGGGAACAAAGGACAAAATTGCAGAGGGTTTTTTTTTTTGCTTTTCACAAGTGGAAGATGAGGTCACAGTTAGGAGCAAGATGGCTCTCAGAGATAGCTGCCTGCACTAATAGATTGGGGGCTTATCAGGCTGCCAAGCTGCAGCACTGGGGATTTTGAAGTGAGTGTGTGGTTGAGATGCTTGTCCAAATGCTGAGTGAGAAAGCAAGTCCTTGATGAATAAAGCCAATACAATTTTAAGTCATATAAATGTAGCTCTGGTTAGAACCTGGAATTTCTGGTTTTGCCTTTGAAAACTGATTTCCTGTCCTATTCTTTTGATGAGGACTGGGGCGAGAGCATCTAAAAATAGTGGAGAAAGACAAGCAGAAAAAGGCCAAAGAAATCCTTCCAGTCTGGAACTTCTAGTATGTCTTTGGTTTCTGCCTTTTTAAGACAGGGATGCTTTTTTGCACTGTTTTAAGCACATTGTCAATACAAATGAAAGATGACTATTTTTATGATTAATCCTATAAAGATCCATTAAGAAGAAGGGTAAAGTGACAAATCTTTTTCAGTCTCCTATATAACAACTGCATGCAGATTCTACTCTGTATGTATATATGCATATAAATATTAACATTCTTGGGCTGATTTGCAGTTTATTGCATGGAAGAAGCTAACACACAAATATTATTTACATGTATTAAACGCTCTTCACAAAGATAAAAAAGTTCTTGTCTCACTCTTGGCCGAGAAAAACTCTTTACTATATTAGCATCACTGGTTTTATGCTGAAATTCCACAGGCCAGTATTATTCACAGTAAACACCAGCCTGACTTGCTTAATTGCATCCCCAAAGCGCTGTTAAACTGATGGCTGTTACTGAGTTTCTGAAAAATACAAAAGTACGATCCTGGAGATTATTGTGATTTATGTGGACTGCACTTTCTAATCCCTGTCTAATCCCAGATGAGAAGTTGCTCTTTCCAAGGCACATCCCTTACACCTCAGTGTGTCTGGTAGCTGTTCTGCTGGTGGCGGTAAGGAGGCCCTGCTGACATCTCTAAATTCCCACTTTAAAAAGACAGCATTACCCAGTGGTAGCACCTCAGTTTTCTTCCCTGTTTCTCACACATGCTGTAACCGTCTCCATTTCACCTCCACATGCCCTTCTGTTTAGCTGCTTTTAAGTGGGCATAAAGATGCTGGCTTTGCTTGTAAAACACATTCAGTGCTACAGATGAAAAATGTTTTGTTGCTTTCTTAGTGGTTATTTTGCAATTGGTTGCTTTTTGTGGTCTCTAATAGATGAATACGATTTCTGATATTATCTTTTTTATTTGTTATCCTTTTTATTGTCTAGGACCTCTCTAACTCAATAAATAATTTCCGACTTCTTAGCAGACAGGAACAATGGGGTGTTACTGCACCCGAGACTAAGTGCACACTTGGGTGTGCATGCATCTGGAAAAAAGCTGTGTGTGCTTACCGTACCAGCAGACCTAAAGCAACAAACTTTAAACCTGTTCCACAAACTAAACCAACTTCAAGGAAGAGAGGGAGGAAGGGTGAAATCTTATTTTAAGATGGCAAAGCTTAACGTTCTGCATGTGTGCACCTGCAAACACATCTGCACATGGAACTGGTCAGAAGCCAACTCTGTGACTGTACAAGCTGTGCTTACATTGCAGCCAGAAAAAGAGGAAATCTTTAGTGCCCTTTCAACACTTGAATGTAAATTTATAATATGATCATCTCTTTGACTCAGTATCAGTATTGAAGGCTGAATTTTAAGGCAATGTAGAACACTTTTCTAAAATGTTGTGATTGGTTGCATTTATACAGTCTACACAACAGCTACATTGCAGGGGAAAAAAAAAGACAAAGACTTTTCAAAAAAGCGACTGCTTAATCAGTTACTTTAACAATTAGGAAATCATAAATTTTAAGTTTCCTTTATAATCTTAATAGCTATCCCTTGAGCTTTCTCTGTGCAATGGACTTTAGGCTGTCATATCTCTGATACTGTACATCTTCTACCTCAAGCTTCAAGGTTTCTTCTGACTCCCCAGGCTTTTCCATCACTTGACTGTAAGCTACAGCTCTCTGCTAAACCCTCCATTCTCACACCATGGTCTGCCCATTTATCATGGTACCTGGGTCTCTTTCTTTTCTTTTTTTCAGCCAGGCAGATCTGTGGCAAAGCTTGCAGGTGTCCTTAAGAGCACTGAAGTGCACATGGGGAAAGTCCAGCTCACCATCACCTCATGGCCTTGAAGCATTCATTTTGATAACATTCAAGTTATTCCTTTCCTTTTTATCACTGAGAGTTTTGTGTATTTGTTTTTTTCAACACTAATCCATCCCCCTAAAGGGAAGATATATAAGCTTTCTTATGCTCACAGACACAGCTGATATCCCTTTAGAAGCTCTTATTATTGGTCTTCATGTCCCTCATCAGGTTTAAGTCTAGGTGTACTTTGGCTTTCCTGATCTCATCCATCTCTGCATGCTCTGACAGTCTCTGTATTCCTTTCAGGGCATCTGACTCTGCTTCCACCTCCTGTACCTTTCTCTTTTATGTTTCAGTTTAGTCAGGAGTTGCTTGCTCATCCATGCATGTCTCCAGCCACCTTTGTCCCATTTCCTGCTCATCAGAATGGACCACTCTTGAGCTTGGAGGAGCAGATCCTTGAAGATCATCCAACTCTCCCAGACCTTTCTTCTCTCCAGGACAGTTCCCATAATATTCCTCCAAACAGGACCGTGAATAGGCCAAAGTTTGTATTTCTGAAGAGAACCAGCATATAGTTGGATTTTTGCTATTAACACTATTTTAAAATGCAAAATCTTGTCTGGAATACATTTTTTATAGTTAACCGGAAAATATATTTCCCTATTGAAGAAAATGTTGATTTTTCCATTGTATTGGGGAAGTATTTTGGTTTTGCACATGATTATAATTATAAATTTGGCACGATAAAATTGCAGGTGTTAGATTATATGATTCAGGTGAAAAAACCCAGTGGTTTCCATCAAATACGGATTCAGAAATATTTCTATTTATCTAGAAACCCTTTTCAACTTAGAAAAATTTCAATGAAATTGCATTTCCTGGGTCTGTTAGATACATCTTTTCCTTCACATAAATATATTTCTTTGGCTTCAGATGGAACGGAATGGAGTTGGATGGAATGGAATTCCACTTGAGTGGATTTGGATGGAATTCCAAAGCAACTGTCAGGTTGGAGGATTCTTTAACAAACATCTGAGCCAATTACTTTTTTTTTTTTTTTTAGCCTTGCCAAACTTGGAAGCCTGGGCAACAAGTTCAGTGGGCTCCTGTATTAAAAATTTTTTATCATTATGGATGCCATCTTTCCCAGTGCCGCTTCTTCTTTGCAGAGAGATTATGCCTAATATGGCATCTCCTGCAGAAGTCAAACAAAAACTCAGGCTGCAATGTATGTGGGGAAAAGTAAGAAAGTTCAAATAAGCAAAGGGAAGGAGAGACAGGCATGAAGCCAGGCAAGAAAGACTATGGAAATACCACAAAACCTGTGTATTCCAGTTTACCAAACAAACTAATTGGAATATACTATCAGTGGGCTATTTATTTTGTTAGAAATGCTGGAGTTACTTTACCTTTTTGCCCCTTTAGACTGATGAAGTGATAATTACATTTCTGGTTCTGATGCTGGTGATTGTGAATAGAGAAAAACATGTCATAAATGAGGACATGAAGAAAGGAAACAAAGATAAAGACTTATTATGAACTTAGAGAAAAAGTAGAGTCAGTAATTCTAGAGACATTAAAATATACATATACATATATATAAAAGGTATTTCTTTTAATACAGTTTTTGTTATGTTGATGTGTTCCCCCCCTCCTTTTTTTTTTTTTTAAAGTAACATATTTAACATGATAAATACAGCTTAAATGTGTTTATAAAAACTCTTCTGTTATGGGGTATTATTTGTCCTTGAAAAATTGTAGGAGATCTTGGACTCAGAAGAAGAGGTAGTCACAGAATCACAGAACATGCTGAGCTGTAAGGGACCCACAAGGATCATCAAGTGCTTAGTAGTGGAATTATCTGAATTGTCCTTATTGGAGACCCAGGAAAAATTGTGACTTACTGTTACCTCATCAGGCCACTGAGGTGGGGGCCAGTCTCCTACTGAGCCTGCAGTGAGAGGACTAGGGGAAATGGCCTTAAGGTGAGTCAGGGGAGATTCACATTAGATATTAGAAAAAAATTTTTCACTGTTAGGGGGTGGTCAGCCATTGGAATGGGTTGCCCAGGGAGGTGTTTGAGAGGCTTTCTGATCTGGTGGTTGGTGATATAGTTTAGTGGCTTAGGGGCTACACTGATAATGCTGGGTTGATGGTTGGACTTGATGATCTTAAAAGTGTCTTCCAACCTTGATGATTCTATGATCTTTAGATGACGGGAATCTTCCCAGCACAAATTTTCCCCTTCAGCCCTTGTTACAATCAAAAAAATATATACAGGATGACCAGGGACACTTCTCATTAGATCAGGTTGCTCAAGGCTTTATCCAACCTGGTCTTGCCAGGCCTGGGGCATCCGCAGCCTGTCTGGGTAACCTATTCCAGTGTCTCACCACCCTCAGTCACCTCTCACCCTTAAGTGAGAACTTATCATTATTCTACTGGGTCCATGATGATAGATCTAATAGTGACATCCCAAACCGACATAATATCTCACCATCACCTATTTCCTTTTATGATAATGGAGTAGTTTTGGTTTCCAAGAGCTGTGCTATTTTATTTACTCCTTTCCATTTTTGTGATGCATACTTAGCCAAAGTCTTTATCTATGATCGGGAGACGACTGGATATTTGACATTTATTTGTCTCCAGAATTTCTCTCTAACACTTAATATATTCAGAGGCACATTCCATGTACAGCATTATTGCTTCCAAAGATACAGTGGTTTATGTATGTGCCTGGGAACTGTGTTTCCCTTTGATTTATTAACTAAACACAAAGGTTTTGTCCTGTTATTGCTATCTTTATTCACAAAAGTCTTGGCACGTTTCAGCAATTCCAGCTACAGCTCATTTAGGTCTGTTTTCTTTTAAGCTTTGTTTGTTTCGCATAATTACTTTTGTAATAACTATTTTTAGGTTTTCAACATTCATTTGTACAGAGGTAGTTTATTCTTTGTGTTTTTATATCCTGTGTTGGTCTCCTAATGCAGCTCCTCAGCTGTGTGCATTTAGTTTGTTCTTGAGTAATTACAGGAGAACTTCCTGAGAGGAATAAAAATATAAACATACGGGTGGCATGTGAGTGGCATCTGAATGATATGAGTGTGTGCAATATACTATAAGAGTGGGAAGCCCAATTGAACATCTATATGTGGATAGTAAGTAAGATACTTTCAGATCTTACTTGGTGTTATGAACTCTTGGTCCTGCATCATATCAAGAGATTGGACTGGAGGCTGCCTTGCGTTTCATTGTAAGCCTATTTTTTCTTACTGTTAATGATCATAGAATCATAGAATCATACGGGTTGGAAGGGACCTGTGAGATCTGCCAAAATGTAAGAGAAAGACAGTTTATGATTCCTATCTCGAAAAGATGATTTCACAGCTTGCTTTCCTAATGGGCATTTAACATGTATTCTTCTATTGGCTCTTAGATCCATCACTATTAATTTTCAGTTCTCCAGACTTCCCACTTTTGTCTCTTGTGAAGAGAATAAAGCAACTAAAGAACCAATTAATGATATTCACAGCCAGCCAAAGCCCAGAACTGTTTTCTCACAGCTCCCTTGAAGTGCTAGTGATGACACTACACTTAGATTGTGTAGGTTTCTGTTTGTTAATGTCAATAAGGCACTTCAAGATTCCTGTGCAATGAATGACAGATACGATATCTGAAGGCAGATATAAAACATTTTGTGCCTTAGCAACATGTTTGGGATCTGGATTCTGAGCCCATCTCACTCCAGTAAAGTTCAGGGTTTTCATAGCCAGGCATAGATTCATTCTTGTCATCCTCATCAAGAAAATATGAGGGAAATATTATTTACTATGTGTGGGCCATGTTTCTCCTGCAAACCCACAGTCACTTCAAACTGGTGGCTGCGGAAAGTTAGTGAATCACAATGTTACTAAACCTTTTGACAGTGCTTTTGTATGTTTCTATATTTTGTATGTAGTCATAGAGAGCAACAGCATACTGGCCTGAGAGCATGATATTCCAGATAGTCAAGTACAGAACTCTTGTCAGCTCAACTGTTGGTTTGAACCTGCATCTCACTAAATGCTATTCATACATTAACTGTATCTTTTTAGGGTCTTATTTCTTGTGTATTTGTCAGTAGCTCCCTCTATCTCTTAGACATTTTTCAAATGTGAAACATGTTCCTCTAAAGACCATCCAATATAAAGGATGAACTTGTCAATAAGGAGAACTTGGTGGCTGCCAGTATACGTGAGAGGCAGAATGATTTGGGTGCTGCAATGGACAGATGCAGAGCAGCTAACCTCCTCTGCAGAAATAGCACCATTTGGCTTTCTGCTTATCAGCTTCCTGATAAGTAGAAATCAAATGCTCTTATCACCCGAGTGTGCATGTGAAGTTGGTAACATCTGCAAATGATAAAAAATACTTTGAACAATTTTCAAGTGGTAGACCACAATGCCAGTTATACCTAGAGGCCTCTTACACAATGTGCCAGGCAAAGAGAAAACTAGAATGGTCAGAGAAAGAAGCTGCTAGGGAAGGATTTCTACAGGTGATTAACCTAATGAGCACCAGGATTTTCATATAAACTGTGATCTTATTCTGGAGTTAACACTTGTAGCTCATAAGTCTGATTCTTGCAGTTCTGCTCCTGGTTTTCCTGTGTGCTTGTTTTTTTTAATGTTAGGCAGCATTTTTACTTTTTTTTTGGTTTTGTTTTGTTTCAGCTTGGCTGACTTCTTTTCAAAATGACAATAGTATTTTCTTACTTACAGAGTTACTGTAAACCTTAATTAAGCCTTGTCTGAGCAGCTTGGACAGGGCTGGACAAAAGCTGCTGCAGAGGTAACAGCAATTTTCTGGGACAAAGCAGGGTTGAGCAACATGGGGTATTTTATATCCCAGCTCTTACCTGCTGCTGTGTCAGACAAAGAGATGAGATATTAACTTGGTAGATAGGGAAATAGCTAGTAAAACTAGACACATTTTCAGACTTTTTTTTTTTATAAATAGTAACTTGACAAAATTCATTTGGAGAGGTTGAAACTATGCATGCATTTGGCTCTAGCTGGAATATTCAGGCTTCATTAAATAGAGAATTAAAGAGAAAGAATGCATTTGAAAACTAACAAGAGCATTTCCCTTAGTCCCTTTAACAATTGAACAATTCTTTTCTAAATGCCAGCCTATTTCATTTCAACAATCTAAACGGCATGCTTTCACTTTTCAGTTTGAACAAACATTTTTCATTTTAGCATTAACATTGTATGCCATAAATCTAAACTATCAGTTGTAGGTCTGTATGGACTCCAAACAAATTACATACCCTTGTGAATTCAGATCATGAGAGAAGTTTCATTTTAACATTTATACATCCTTCCCAGCAGGTGGAAATAAAAACAACCTCACAAGGGTCTGTTTTAGTACCCTAGATGAACCTGAAACAAGCAGCAGTGGAGGGAGGCTAAAGCAGTGGTTATATGACCATGTTAATCTTCAGGAGCTCTAAATACAGTAGACTCACCTTCATCACCACCCCCACTGCCAATGCTGGGTGTAATTGTCTCCTTTTGTGTCTCATTTAGCAATGTTCAGCCCCATGGTGATCAGAGTGGGGAAGACCTCCACTGACCTCTGTTTTTCATTTGCAGGTTTGAATTTCACTTGAATCCATTGCTTTGTGTGATTTTCCACCTGGCTGGATGAAGGGAGGAGGTTGGATCAGGTGGGGAATAGTCATGTCCTCCTTTTCAGCAAATGTCTGGACCTTTGGTGGTGGTCTAAAAGGTCGGTATAACAATCATGTAAAATAATTCCCAAGTAAGTTTCACAACAAGACATTCAGGAACAAAGGATGGAATGTCATATGAGTTGGAAAGCTCACAGTACTTTTGGAATATATTTTGGGTGTGGTAATTCATAAATAACATGCTATCCCCCTGCAAGCTCTGCAAGATAATTCAGGATTTGGTAAGGTGGGTTTCTGCGTAGAAGATGTTCTTCTCTAATGCTTAGCATTGGCCTGGCATATAACTCTGGGACGAATCCCAAGAAGGGCCATGAAGATGATGAGAGGCAGGCAGAGAGCTGCGGTTGTTCAACCTGGAGAAGACCAAGCTCATGGGAGACCTCATTGTATCCTTCCAGTACCTTAAGGGAGCTTATGAAAGGAGGGAGAGTGACTTTTTATATGAGCAGATAGTGACAGGATAAGGGACAATGGTTTTAAGCTGAAAGAGGGTGGGTTTAGATTAGATGTTACGGATAAACTCTTTATTCAAAGACTGGTAAAGCACTGGATCAGGTTCCCAGAGAGATTGTGGATGCCCCATTCCTGGAAGTGTTCAAGGCCAGGTTGGATGGGGCTCTGAGCAATCTAGTCTAGCAGAAGGTGTCCCTGCCCATGGCAGGGGTTCGGAACTAAAGTATCTTTAATGTCCCTTCCAACCCAAAACATTCTATGATTCTATGAAAACAGCGGGAAAAGTACATGGTCGCTGAGGATCTCCAACAAACTTATAACATATACGTTAAAAATAAGATCATTAAAATATTATTGATTAATGCTTTATATGATAACTTTATAATGTTATGCATTTCAACACCTAATTTTATTTTAAAAGCAGATAAACAAATGAATTTTATTTATTTTTTTGTGGTCTCCTCAACCTTCAAATTGTTCAAGTCCAGGTTGGATGATCATATGGGTAACCTGGTCTAGTGGAAGGTATCCCTGTCCATGTCAGGGTGGTTGGAACTAAATGAACTTTATGGTCCCTTCCAAACATAACCACTCTAGGATTCTATGATTCTATTTTCAGGTTGACTGGAAAATGGTATTTTTTAGCTGAGTGTAGTGTTTCAGTTTTAAACCAAAATTAAACACTTCAGAAATAAGTCGTGCTATGTCAGTCCTTCCAGCTCAATTGCCAAAAGCATATGATATTGAAGAAAACAAGCAAAACTATGAGGATCCTGAGTAGTCCTCCAACGTTTTTTTCCTAAGTTATGCTCTGCTCAGGGCAGACCAGCAATCTTCTCGCAGTCCTATAAAGTCACACTGTTACTGAAGAAAAAAATAAAAATCTCCACCTTACCTCTCAGAAAATTTTAACTGTGAGGATTTAGTGTTATTTGGGATCAGTAGCCAAGCAAGGCAACAAAGCGACTGAATGTTTTGCCTGAAAACAGAGATTCAAGTTAATATGTCCTTTATCTCAAGCCTTATAAAGCTTATTGAGTCACTGAGATTCAAATTCTTTTTTTGTTGGTTTTGTTTTGTTAGCTGCAGGTCTTTTGATTCTGCTGTGACAAGAGTTTCTCCTAGGGTGAGAGGCAGGTGTAGAAAGAGAAAAGACAAAATGGAAGCAATATGTCATTAACTGAATGATTCCACAAAATTTAATGAAGGTGTCAGGATTAACCAAAAGACAGAAAATATGGAGAAAATCAGAGTCATTGTCTAGCTAGATAATGAAAGCACTCCTTACTAAAGTAAAACACCTTCACTTTTCTGAAGAAGAGAATTTGGGTTCCAAATACTGAGAAGCACCAAACACTCCTCTAATCAATGTAGAGGCCAACAACTGTAATATGAGAAGTCAGTTGGAGCTGTGGAAATTGCATTATTAGAAATTAGTTTAAGACTAGATTTTCAAAGGACCTCAAACTTAAGTAAGCCTTCAGTTGTAACACTTGTGATAGGAGTGTTTTGAAAAAGGACACATCAGGTGTCTTTGGTAGCTGTGAGGTGTTCCTTGCATGGTCCTCCATGGTAAGGAGTTGTGCGAGAACCACTTCCGATAGGGATGCTGGGAGATTCTGTGTCTTAGAGATGTGATTGTGTCTTGTACATCAAAGTGTTCTTTGTTCACTGTAGGTGAAACAGGCAGTGTTATCATCATTTGGAGCATGTAGAATATTTTCTTCTCTCTCTTCACATAGGCAGATGCCCTATGTGTGGAGTAAACCAAGCTCTCCTATCTGCTTATCATCCCTCCACTAACCTGGCTCCTGAGATGGTGTTTGCCACAAATACCAGGCAGCAGTTCCCATCATCTTTATGTATCCACAGTGTGCTGAAGATGAAAAAAAAAAAAAAGAACTGAAAGTGTTCAACATGATGTCTGGATGCCCTTCTCATCCCTTCTTCTTGTCTGAGCGACACACTGTAGCACCAGTAACTCAGGTAATTCTTTTTATGAGACTTGAGCACATGAATAAGATTACATTCCTCATGTAATAGTACCAAAGTCAGTGAGGCTATCACAGAAAACAGATTTATTGAGATGCATCAGTTTTGCAAGACTAGCTCCAGAAAGCAAAAATATGGATAGATACAGATATTCTCAACTGGAAGGGACCAGAAACTCTGGAGTTGTATAAATGAAAATAACTTCTGCCTTAGCAGTCAGCTATCCAGGTGTCACTATTAGCACAGAATGGAGAACTCCCATAGAGAAATTATATCAAAGAGAAAGAAACTCTGAAATAAAACTGCTGCAGAGTCTTTGCAAAGAAAGGGTTTTCTGACAGCTTTATGCTCACTGGCTTCATTAGGAAGTGTATAATTGATGTGATAGAAATAATCTATTTGTTTGCATCTTAGGTTTAATGAGTGACACTGGGTTAATAAAGACAAGAAAATCAAACCACCAAACCCCAAGCTGCTGCAGATGATGCCTTCAGTACAGCTCTTGGTGGATCTGCAGCCTACTGGGAGCGGTGGAGAAAGAAGATTATATTAGTGAGCGCAAAGTCAATATTGCTCTCTTTTCATCCGGTTATAATCAGTGAAATATCAGGGCTGTGGATGTTTGAAGACAGAGCTGGTAGTTTGACTTGTTCAAGGAGAAAATTGTTCTTGACTTACACTTCCATTCCTGTCAGGTCATCTGAATTATTCTGCACTTCCAATGGTATGAGGGGAACAGGACTCAGAGTCTGTGAGTCACATTTTTGCAATATTCCTCCTTTATTAACTTCTGAACAGCTTCATGCTTGTGAGCAGCCTTACTCCAGTTTGCTCCAGTAGTACAGGTATGGAGCACAATCTATTAGTTTGGTTTTTGGGTTTCTTTGTATACCAGAAAGAACTGAGGCTTGGTTACTCTTCACTGCTGCAGGATCACCAGGAGGCCTCAGCAAATACTCAGTTCTGTAAGCTCTGATCCTGTGTGCTCAGCCTTGGGTGCAAACTGATTGTCCTGAGATGCTGAGTTCTTAATCATCTCAATGGGATTTAAGAATAGCTCAAGCTGCTACACAAACAGATGAGCAAGAAGTTTGTAACCACTTCAACGGGTACCCTGGAGTGCTCTTGCATTTGTGGTTGAGATTCCTTGAAGGAAAAGGTTGAGAGCTTATTGAGCCAACAGAAAAAGCTGGAAACACACAGTTTTAACCTGAGTACTGGTTACACATGAAGTAATACAAAGCCTGCAAGAAAAACCAACAGTGCTGAAAAAACAACAGTGAGACAGAAGCTGATATGAAGCCCATTGCATGGGGACTTCTGGGAATGGTGTGGGTCACCATGATGTCTTCTTAAATGTAAAATGTTTGCAGGGCTGCAGCAACATCTGGGCTTGGTTCAGCAGAGCTATCCATTCCTCCAGTCTGCTTGGGCTTTGCCCTGGCTCCCTATTTCTGACCCTGACTGAAAAATTACTTATTGGCCAGCTACTCTTGTGAATAGGAATTTTAGTGATGTGTTTTCATTTTCATATCTCCATGATTGAGTTTTGAATCTCTTTTATGGGTAATTAACGTTATCCTCTATCTTCCATATACTGGTAGTTTTCATTGATCCACCACCTTTGGGCATTGTAATAATGATTTTACTGTCCTGAGCACCATGCCAGGCTTAAAAAAGAATAAAAAATCCCTTGGTCTGTTTTATTCAAGGAGATGTTCTCACTGCAGGACTAATTTGAACAGACTGAGATAGGAATTACATTTGGTTTAAGGAGTCAATGAGAAATTGCCATCCACAGCTCATGCTTTTCTGATATCTGGATCTCACTGTGCTCTTGGATATCATGTGTCCTGATGCCCACAGATCCTGCTTAGTGGCGTCTGAGTACACGTACTTGAATCACTGTTGAGATGAGATTTCATATCAGTATGGACTTAGTTTGGCTAGGGTTTCTTTATTATTTATTTATTTATTTTCCCCTTTGCCTCATCCATAAATGGTCATCATATTCTGTTATTATTGGTTATTATAAAATGTGAAAACATATTTGAATTTCTGGATAGGAGAAATGTTCTATGTGTATTTGCTTTCAATAAATGGTGACAAACCACTGGTATTAGGAAGAAGTTAACTGGAAGTCAGACTAACTGCTGAAAAATGACCCTGCTTTAGGCAATATTGCTATACATGGAATAAATTGGCATCTTCATATGGTCACAATGAGACCATTTGAAAGGAGCTCGCTGAAAATTTCTTGCTCTGCTTTCAGACTGTGCTGGCATTCCCAGAACTGTTTATATTTGCTTGCCATCTAGCTGAATTTATGAAGTTTGGGTAAAAAGACAAACAGTCATTTTTGTTGTGTTACGGCCACACATTATTTGATTTGCCTAAGACTCTGCTGCCTAAGGCACGACACTAAATCATCTGTCTTTTGATTCTGCTATGACAGAAGAGTTTCTCCTATTTTGTTGATAGAGAGGATTCATAAGATTTGATGATTTTATGCTACCTTGGTTCTCTCTCATTCTTTGCACATTTGATACATACTGGATTACTTATAGGGGTATGTGCCTTATCTCAGGTGGTAGGTAGTAGCAATTAGTTTTCCCTTGGCTGAGATCACTGCCCTCAGAAATGGAGCAGTGCAATTCACTGAGCAGGGAAAAATGAGTTTGCTGACAGCCAGTTTTGGTTGTGATAACCACAGACGAAACGGAGATGCACCAGTGCAATTACAAGGTAGTTTGCTTCAGGCCTTATAGCTTGCTGGGTTTTTCAAATGTCAAAGAAAAGTGAGGAAAAAAGCTGCCTTAGTCCCAAAAGCACAAAGTTATTGGAATTGTTAGTGTTGCTACTGCTGTGTGCTGTTAGTTAGGTAGATACAGACACACTTATGCCGTGCCCTCTGATCGCAATCAATCTCCATCTTTTACAGCATTCTGCTATTAGGAATTTCTGCATGATCGTGGAAGATTAAGCTACCTCTTTTTTGATAAACGGTAGTCTGAAGATACGTGCCAGGGGATACTGCTGGTGCAATGCCAAGAATAAGTGCTTCTGCATGAACAGATCTTCTCCATGTAACAGATCGGTGGGACTGCTTGCCAACAGATTTTGCAGGTACAAGGAGTTTAAATGGGCTCAGTGGAAGATGGGAGAGGAGCTTGATGGAGATATTCATTGGTGATTGCTACATAAGCAAAATAAAAAATGCACAAGAAATCCACTGATAAGTGTTAGAGTAGAAAGTATCATACTTTCTTATCCTGGTCTCATGTGGGGGGCCGCAGCTGGTCTGGGGTCTCTGGAAACAGTAGGAACTAAAGATGGAACCTCTGCACCCTGGCAAGGTGGCAGACACGGAAGGAAAGACTGTGACACAGAGTGGATTTCCTGCCTGTCCTTGCTGATTCATAGTTGTCTGACATGCGCAGTGTACGTGTCCAATTGAGAATTATTTATGTTACTAGAAACCAATGGTGCATGGACACGGGTAGATAATAAAGTGTATATAAGTCGCGGCAGCGTTTGCAATAAAATATAGAGTACAGGTCTCAGGTCCAGCTTTCTGAAGAAGACGTGTCGTGTTTTGACCAACCCCGACCGCGACATCCTCACTTTTCCTAGATTTCCACAAGAGACCAGTGTTGAAGACAGAAGTCTGGGCTAAGTGTGCCCTGAATCCAGGATATAGTCTTATATTTCTTCTAGCTCCCACCTGGCCTGTCCTGTCCTGTTCAATACTCCAATCTTGCTCTATCCAATCTGTATATTAGAGTTCTGCAACTTTTCTAGCATAGAAATTTCCTAAGCTTTTCTTGTAATTTGTAATGTTTAATTCCAGCTGTTCCAAGCACCATACAAGGAGAGCCTTGAATGTCCACCAGGGCTCTCATTGTCAATTTTATATTGCACTTTGTTTAATGGTGGGGCCTTTCTTTTCCTTTCTCCCCCTGTTTCAACCATTCTTATCAATATGCCACTGTTTTGTGTTTTATCCATCCATGTAGTGTCTTCTCTTTAGTAATTTTTTTGCCATTTATTTTGAGAATTCTCTAATAACTTCCTGTTGTTACTTCACAAACTGAACATCAAACACTATTATTTTCCCCATAGTTATGAATTTTGAATTTTGTCTTGAATCTATTGTTAACTCATATATTTTTTTAAGGATTTTCAGAAAAAAAAAGAGTTATGGTAAATTACTCTGTCATCAAAATACATTTGATCAGTTTGGGCACTGCTCTGCCTTCAAATTGCAAGCACGCTCCTAGAGCTGCAATGGCTAGAAATTAATATTCTAGACAGACTTAGTACAGGAGTTTGTGTTGTAGACAGACTTTGTACAGGAGTGTAGGATTACATATGTTATGTGTTCAGATTGAGGCACCTGAACAAGTTACAAGAATATGGTTGGTATCACAAAACCATTTAGGTTTGAAAAGACCTCTGAGATTGAGTCCAACCTTTGACTGATTGCCACCTTGTTAATCAGACCATGGCACTAAATGCTATGTTCAGTCATTTGTTGAATGCATCCTGGGATGGTGACTCCACCACCTCCCTGGGTAGTCCATTTTAACAGCTGTTTTGGTGAAGAAATTCCTCCTGGTGTCCAGCCAGAATCTCCCCTGGCACAGCTTGAGGCTCTGTCCTCTTGTGCTATCACAGCTGGCTGACCCCCAGCTGGCTACAGTCTCCTTTCAGGTGATAAGATAAACAGTGATAAGGTCACGCTTTTCTCCAGGCTAAACAATTCCAGCTCCCTCAACTGCTCCTCAAAGGACTTGTGCTCCAGACCCTTCACCAGCTTTGCTGCCCTTCTCTGGACATGCCACAGCATCTCAATGCCTTTCTTGGAGTGAGGGGTCCAGAACTGGACACATGACTTCAGGTGTGGCCTCACCAGTGCCAAGTAAAGCAGGACAATCACTTCCCTGGTCCTGCGGGTCACACTGTTTTTGATATAAGCCAGGATGCCCTCCGTCTTCTTGGCCACCTGGGCACACTGCTGATTCATATTTAGCTGGCTGTCACCATCACCCCCAGATTTCTGCTGGGCCACTTTGCAGACACTCTTCCACCAGACTGTAGCATGGGCTGGTTGTTGCTGAGGTGTAGGACCCAACATTTGGCCTTGTTGAACCTCATGCCAGGGGTCTTGGCCCACCTATCCAGATCACTCTGTGGAGCTTTCCTATACTCCAGGAGAGCAACATTCAACAACACTCAACAACATCCAACTTGGTGTCATCAACAAATTTAGTGAGGAATCACCTGATCCCCTCACCGTGGTCATCAATATTAAACAGGACCAAGCACAACGATCACTAGTCTTAAGAATCAGGTACTGGGTCAACCCATAGAAGTGACTGGTCCAGTTTGATGCCATAGCAATTTACAGTCTGATTATTTTATTTATCAGGATAAACATTTTTACTGAGTATGACTGTTTTATATCAAAGTAATTCTCAGCACAATAAGAGGGCAGAATGATGTTTCTCTCCTGGCCTGGAATGTACAGCACTAACATTGGTGAATATTTGGACCATGGAAGCAATCACATTGATGTCGGCAGCTCTTCAAAGTGAATAAGGTTGTACAGATCAGTTCTTAGACTCAGAACAGCCTCCTAGTGTGCTGCTCACATTCTCTATACTTAAAACCTCACCTTTGCCTGTGGCCTGCTGGGTCCATCAAAGTAGTGAGTTAAAGCAAATACACCTGAAGCCAAAGGTCTAGAAGAGAGAAGGCAGAGACGAAAAGCACTTGAAGACAAGGGAGGAGATTAGGTCTGCCTCCCAAAGAGTTCATCCTAACTTGATGAATCTAACTTCTCTCAATGGGTTCAAGGTCTAAAGTCTCATTTGCAGCACACTGTTGAGAATGTTCTGACAGACCCTTCAGTGGCTGTACAGCATCTCTCCTGTCATCTCCAAACTGGGTCTTCACATTCATCTTGTACACATATTCATATCTGCCACATGTCCACAACAGTTTTGCTACCTACACAGACCTTTATTTATACAGACTTATAGCTGAGCCATGTGTTTGGGTGCAGAGGCTCCTTAAAAATATCCCAGGTGAAGTTGCACGTTCCAGCACTTACTGGCAGGATAGAGAAAATGGGAGAAGTGCAACTGGGCTGTTGGGGAAGAATGATTTGTGGCAGCTTAAGTTGTTAACTATAAATGTGCATGCACCATTTTTATTTATTATATCTGTATGTTATACAAGGATAATACATTTGGTTTTCCACTTACACAGAGAAAAAATGAAAGGAAAAAATATAGACATGAGATGGCATAAGAGAGAGGAAGAAAAAAATTAAAATAGTAAATTACACACATGGTTGGGCTTTGTAAAACACTTTGTTTTTAGGTTTCTGTTGGGGGACAGAAATCATTGCCCAGAGCCAATAAATAGCAGGTAGCAAGGATCACATCTGTTTTGCATTCTAATTAAAATTTCAAACAAGCAGCTGAGATTCATGCTCTCTGTAACCAACTGGCTGTGGTGTTTTGAGAGCTCTCTGATGAGATGAAAACTGCAAGGATCAAAGGGAGGTCATCTGAGTTATACCATCACCAGCCTGTCCTATCAGTCATTGGTATTGCCAATTATTTGTGTGGAGGTATCACATTAAAGCCATAATTTTAATTGGAGCTCTGTAGGTATTCCTGACTTCACGAGACAACCTTTGTCCCAGAGAGTTTGCAGCCTGAATGCACAATCAGAAAAAGAGAGAGAAAATGAGCACAAGGAGTTACAATCATCTGAGGCAGTGATATTTTCGGTGCTAGTCAGAGAGATATGAATGGAATCTTAGTCATATGCCTTAGGTATTAAGAGAACACATTGTGTTGGTGCACAGTGCATGCTCATGATACTGTTACTTTTGTGAAAGTGTTTTCACAAGCAGTGATAATTTGAAAGACAACAGAGAAAACCCTAAGTATGCTCCCTGGCTGACCCTGGGAAGCTTCAGAATTACATCTGCCACGTACATGTATAAGCTGTTTTTCTCAGTGCTGAGTTTTGCTCTTGCCCAGTAAGGTCTAGATGGAGGCAGAGAGATTTACCTGGTTTATGAAATAATGCAGATAGGCAATAAGGCTCATCCTCCACAAGAAAAGCCAGTATTAAACAGCCTATGTTGAAAATAAACATTTTAACATCAACAGGTTAAGATAATTTCTGCAAGAGTAGTAAATAAGCTATGAATTTTTGTAAACAGCTTATGTTAATATCTAATATCTCTTGAAAAAAAGAAAAAATCTAAATTGTAATTATATTGCTGGAGGACTGCCATTTATATAATTAATATATGTTAAAAAAGGAAATAAACCAGTAAACAGTAGACCACTCAGGCTGATTCAGTGATGGATAAATTAATGGAACAAATTATCTGGGATTTTATTAATCAAAGATTGGAAAGTAAGAATATAAATAATATCAGGCAACTTACTTTTGTGGAAAGTCACCCTTGTCAAAAAAACTTTTAATCTTTTTTTGGCAAGATTACAAGTCAGATTAATAAAAACAACTTTGTTGGTAAAAATGGATTTTCTAGATTTCTCATGGGAATTTGATTTAGTACCACATGGCATCTTGAAAGAAAAAAAATAGAAGGAATGGACATGGCACACTTCAGATGGATTAAAACTCTTTCAGCAGCAGAAATGAAAAGGGAATAGTAAATACAGATTATCAGCAAGCAAAATCTTTACTTGTAAGATAATTTATGGGTGGAACTCTACTCCTGGTTGATTGTTCTGGTGTACCTTCCTTGTAAAATTCACCAGTGGTACAGAGCTTTCATAATGGCAAATTCTGAGGATGCTCCTAAATTTCGTAACTCTTCTGAATGACTCTAATATGACACAGAAGGTGAGAGTCAATATTAAAAATATATATATTTATATATAAACAGGCACCATTTTAAGTATCCTAAGGCACTGGATTCATCTGCCTGGGAGATATGACATAGAGAAACCCAAGCGTTTCAGAAGAGCAGCTGGAGCCACATGGGACATTTCCTAGCAATCTGAACAGGACTACACCCCCACGTTTAGGCAAGCAGATCCTACCACAACTAACATCTGCCAGCTGGAGGTTTCTCTCCAGCAACCATGGCTCCTACTTACAGCTTCTGATACAGCACTTGCAGTCTGACAGGTGTACGTCACTAGCACTTAGGAATGCCTGAGCCAGATTCTCGAAATTTTCAATGTGCCCTGTGTTAATTTTACTACTTGCTTGGAAGAGATTGCCGAGTGTTTGCCAGCCCCTTTGAAATAACTTTTAGCTACACAACTCACATTTAAAGAGCAGCTAAAAAAAAGGTAGGACTGGAAAAACTCTTCCCATGTGAACTTCAAGAATGAATCTATTCAGTTTATCAAAAAAAAAAAAAATGGAAGGATTACCTGATTATTTTATTGAAGCCCTTAGACATGGAAAGCTATGATAATGAGAAGATTTGCAGCCTTGCAGACAGAGATATAATAAAATCCAATTTGTTGGAAATCAGAAAAATTCAAGCTTCAAATAAAACATAGTTTTGAACACTAAGGTTAATTAAAGATTGGAAGAATTTCTATGGAGGAGGTGATAGATTTGCCATTGCCAAGAGTCTTTCAGGCAAAACTTTAGTTTTAGATGCCCTTTAGTCCAGTCCCTAGGAAAAAGAAAAAACCTACCGTAGTCTCTGTGTAGAAATTTTCAAACTAGATGTTCATAATGGTCCTTTCTGACTATAGAGCACACAAATTTATAAACAGGTGGAAATGGGCCCTAATCTTCCTATGCTATTGAAAGATTTGTCCCATCTGAGAAATATGAAGTATTGGAACCACACCAACAAAATCCTTTCTTGGAGGAACATATGACTATTCTCTCAGAAAACATTTTTTGAGATTGCCTCCATAGGTGTCAGTATACTGCTCCTCCTCTTGAAAAGCATAAACTTGAAGAGACAAGGTCATTTGAATAACAATCTTGGGCAATGGAATAAAACATTTTTTATCTCTGTATTTAATTGCATACTCAAGTATCAGCTTTTACTGACTGTTGATTTCTTCCTTTGTACGTTCTTATCACTGTCAACAACGTTGTTCAGAAAATGCATTTTCCCCTCTTGGACAATTATCATAATTCCCAGGCATTTCTGCAGTCTCAAGAAATACAAAAAAATTAGCTGAGAATTTCAGTGATCCTTCATTCTTGAACAGCTGTCAGGGGAAATGTGCTTTGTCCCAGCAATCAGGCTGATGTGTAGAATATCTCTTCTGTGAGGGTATGGGTCTGAGGCAGAGGCATCAGTTGTAAAGAAGAGGACTAAAGAGGAGATTCTGGATGGATGCCTGTGAGAAGCATTAGAGAGACTTACTGTGAAAAGTACAGAAGGAGATGATGGGCATACTAAATACATGAAGATACAAAAAGAGGAAAGAAGAATTTCTCTGTTGAAGCACAATCCTTGTTTATCTTATTATCCTTATCAATTGATTCATTTTTGCTCCTTGGCCAGTAAGAAGACAAGAGAGGTGCAAGCTACTTGCATCTAGATTTGGATTTCAGATCAGGATTTGTATTTCAAGTTCTTTCCTGAGTTATGGGCATTCATCTGTAATGGTTCACTGTGTTTTGTCATGGGGATGACTTATGAGTGAAATTTAGATTTAAATTTGGATCTCATACTTCTGTAGAAATATGAAGCACATCTGATTTTGTATTTTAAATATCTCCCCTATCAACACATGCATTTGATGCAAAACTGAGTTTTATGAATATATGTGTAGAACTTAATTAAATGTGCTAAAGGAAATTGATTGATGGTGAAGAGCTGGAGAACCTGCTAGGTAGACGATGGACAGTGCAACAGAGATCGAGAAAGTGTAGTTCTGGGAATCATATTGTTTGTTTAGTTTCAATCTAGGAACAGATTGATTCAATTAAAGGGAAATGATTCTTCATTACATTCACAGAAGTGTGTTTCTGGACCAGCATCAAGATTTTAGCTGTTTTTAGGTTCAGATACTGAACCTAATCTGTGAGTGTTCACTGCACTGTTTTAGGTCCTTTATCAGAATTTGTTAGCCCTATACTGGTCCTGTGATCCTCATGCTCTAAAAGACTGCTTCACCAAAAGAAGACTACTTTCCCATAACTTTTCTGTGTTTGATGTTAGCCTGTCTTCAGTACTACTCTTTCCAATAGTGGTTGTCCTTGAATCCTAGCTAACTGTCTTCAAGCAGAGATCTGTATACTGCTTAGCTGTGTGTCCTAAGTCTTAGATTCCATCCTTTTTGCCATCAATAACTTTCTACTAGCCCTATGCCACCTCACTTAGCAAATTAATATTAGGGAAGCTTTTAACATCACTGAAGTTTCCCTTTGGTGACAGAGAGGAGAGATCAGCTGGAAACTGATTGTCACACTGTACAGAATTGGGGTTTGTATCACTTAATACATGACATTTTAGCCCACAGACCTCAGTCAAACTGCCCTGGTATTCACAGCTTTCTGTGGCAGTGAATATAAGAGAGGAAAAACTGTCAGAATTTTCAGCATTGCAATGCTCTTCGGTGATGCACTTTGCAATGCATCTTATGATGAATGCTTCTTTACATGAATAAATGGGGGAACATAGTAGATGTATGGTGTGAATGGATGGATAGCTAAAAGGATGATATAAATCAATGGATGTATACTGCTGGACATACTGAGAAAAAGTGGTGGCTACAAAACTGTGTAAGGAAAAACAGGGAAGTTTCTCATGCAGTGATCTGAGGTTCTGTCCTTTGTGTCAGCTTAACAAAACCAAAATACGTAAAGGAGGTATCTCAATCAAAGGCTGCAGCAGGAAGGACGTGCTGATTTCAGTAAAAGCACCTGAAATACCTCCCCATGTGGAGGAGGGTTTTGGCATGAATCCTTCAAGCTCTGGACAGCAATTGACAGTAAACTTTGCATCTGTACAGAAAGATAAAATAAAGTATAGTTTAAACATTTAAAAAATATATTGCTCTTCTTATTTTTTATGCTTAATAAGAGTGCTGACGGGTATGGAGCATCACAGAGAAAAATCATGACCAGTGCTATGTGGTTGTGCTTTTTATTTGCATTCCCTTTATTCTATTCTTTCTTTTCCTTGCAAAAGACTAAATTGATTACCAACTTTGTGTCAATGACTTCCATCTTTCCTTAAAAAATCAAGATAGTAGTTCATGTCATGATTTTAAATAAATTTTTGCTGCAAGCATGGATTATCACTCTCCTTTGGTAAAGCTTTCAATTTTTACTTTAATGACATATGTCGTGTTATTTCAGAGGTGAAGAAAAATCAGTCCTAATTATATCCAGGCATGCTGGGCCCACAGATGAAAGATAGGAGCTTTGGCCAGACTTGTGAATTCCACTGAAAAGTTGCTAACTTATATATACTCTGTCACATTCAAATTTTAGAGTAAAATTTCAGTCTTCTGAACTATGTCCTTTAAAACTTTTAAATTGTTTTGTCTTTCTTAAACATTATCATTTTTACTATATGTCTAGAAACCTGATTTGTTTTGAGTAAGGTAATTTCTAGTGTTTTCAGGTAATTCAATTCTGGTAAAAATTTCATAGAATCACAGAGTGGTTGAGAATAGAAGGGACCTCTGGAGGTCATCTTGTTCAACTCCCCTGACCAAGCAGGGCCACCTAGTGCAGGTCGTCTTGGACTGTGCCCACACGATTTTTGAGTATCTCTAAGGACTGAGTCTCCACCATCACCCTGGACAACCTGTGCTAATGCTTTATCACCCTCACAGTGAGAATGTGTTTCCTGATGTTCAGAAGGAGCCTCCTAAGTTTCAATTTGTGCCCATTGCCTCACACCTTGCCCGTCTTCCTTGCACCCTCCCTTCAGGTATTTATATACATCGACAAGAGTCCCCCCCGATCCTTCTGTTCTCCAGGCTGAGCAGTCCCAGCTCTCTCAGCCTCACTCACAGGAGAGGTGCAGCAGCCCCTTAATCACATTTGTGATGCTTTGCTGGACAGCAGTTTGGGCCCCTCCACTTTGGACATGGCTCTTTCTACTGCATATGTTCTTTCAGTGTTACCACTTTAGGACTTCCATGGCCAAGTTCCCACGATCCTCTTATGCCATGTTCCATCTCACATGTGCCTGACATCACGATATAAAAAACCCCAAACATTTGTGTGTGACGATGTTTCAGGCACTTTGGATTGATAAATCACACATGTAGATAGTCATTATCCCAAGGGTAATGCTGAGTCCCCATGAATATTTGGGGCTCATAGTAGGTGACAAAAACAAGCTTAAGTTCCTCCAGAAGCTGGCACTATGGTGCAATCTGGATACAAGCCACTCTATAGTACTGTGCCTGCCTGCTCATGAGAGCTCCCTGAGACAGATGTGAGCATAGCTTGAATGGGAAAAGCAGTCCTCAGGGATGTTAGATTGGAGCACGACCTTTCGGCAGATGGCACATTTTTTATAGCTGAGCTCTGGGTCACAAAGGAATAGGAAAACTTAGCTATTCCTTGTGCTGAGAACTGCTGAAGTTACAATGTAAAAGAGCCCCTCCGTGGTAGCGGAAGTGAAGGTCAGATTTCTGTATTCTGTCACCTCTGGATAAAGGTCATAGTTATCATAGTTACATACCTGTGCTACTGAATTTTCCATGGAACAATAACAATATTTGGAATTCTTACATAAGCCAGGCCATAGAAAGCTGAAATAAACTTGCAGAAGCTGAAGTGTATATTAAAATGTAAATAGCAAGAGAGAACAGTTTGTGTAAGATTAGGGTGAGAAATATATATGTGATGATTATAAAACCTGATGCGATGGAACATGACAGGGTGGGGCCCTAGGGCTGAAATAAACTAGATTCCACCCTTAAAACTACATTATGCAAGACTGAATATATATAAATTGGGAAAAGTAATGCAGTAATAAAAATGTTTTGGAAAGTGAGACGGGGTGAACCAACACAGTTGTTAACCCCACATGAATCTCCTGCCAATATCTTTGAATATGAGTTTTATCTTGGCCTTGTTTATTTCAAGAGTATTTAAATTTTGAAAGGATTTGTGGTTTATTTTTTTCTTTTATCCGTGTTGAATATGTAAATAACCTTAACAAAGAAGAAATTATCATTAGCTAAAGCAGAGCTGGAGAATTCGTACTACAATGTGATCTGAGCGCTTGGGTTCCCCTCAAGTCCCTGTGCAATCCATCCATGGATAAGTGTGCAACCTCATGCACAGTCACACAGACATCTTTAGTCTTAGATGTTTCAGGGACAGATGCAATAACAATCTGATAGCAAGGAAAGAAATGCAGAGGTGTGCCCTCACATAGGACAAGGAGGTGTTACTACGTCCACCACTTACTGCAGTCCCTCCACCTCACCCCTCCTTTCTACTTCACTCTGTGAACTTACGCTTTGGTGACAACAGATGTGTTGTATCTATGATGGATCTGCTTATAGGCATGGCTATATTTATTATACAGCCAAAATTTGCTGCCTTGGAAGGGACTTAAAAGCTGCTCTGGCCTACAGCCCGGTAATGAGCTGCATCAATCAGTTTCAATAACGCTCTGGAATTGCATACATGGATCTCAGCATGCATGGCCAGCACTGGAGTGTTTACATGCCCACGAAAGAGGTACAGGCCTTTCCATTTTATTGACTGGGAAACTGAGTCAAAAGGCATCAGCAGCCTTGTTCTGTTGCCATGGAAGTTGATATCAAAAATCTCTTTTACAGTCACAGAAAATGAAAGGTTGATTGAGAATTGATACATCTCAGTAGAAATGCCAAATCTGTTGGCTCCTGATATTTTACAATTAAGCCCATCTTTTATTTTGTTCTGTGTTAGGCACCAGGGGTCTGTGATGTTCAGTACTTTCTCTCTGTTGCCTATCTGGGATGCTTCTGGAGAAAGTGACTCTTTTATCTGTAATGAACTGATACAGATTTCCAGCCCCATATACTGGAGGAAAGGAGATACAAGTGGTCTTGTTTAGTCATCAGAGTTTACCCCAGAGGGAGAATTTGCATTTCCTTAGTATACGCATGCATTATTTGATATATATGATTGGTGGTAGTGGTAGAGGTATTAAACTTTGAAAATCCCACATGATGTATTGGATATGTCTTCGGTTACTAATATTTAGCACAAGAGGTCAGACAGCTCTCTGTGGAAAAAAGGTACCTTCTTTGGATTAGAGTACTGTTCTTTAATATCTTAAAATTTCATATTATTCATAAATAATAGGTAAAATCAAGGGAGTGAAATGTCATCACTCTGCAATATTTCTCTTCCTCAACAAGTTGCCTTCTGAACATAAAAGGACGCTGCCATGTCAGAGCAGATTAAATCCTTTGCTCTTTTTCCTCTTTGTTCTGAGTACGGCACCGGTACCCTGCATCCAGCTGTTTGAACAGAGAAGATTAACCTTCTCCTGGGGCCAATTATACAGCCCAGCTGTCTCTTGTCGTTGAAGAGCTGCCCAGGAGCCCAGCCAGGGACACACATGGGGAAGGTCCTGCTGTAATGAGAGTCCATGTTTCAGATGAGGCTCCTGGCGCTTCCCAAGATGTGTGTTCTGGTATCTCAGAGACCAGGCTCTTCTACTCTCATGGTCATTTCTGGCTGCAGAGGCTCACGCTTGGTCACTCTCCAATGGCAGCCCATATGAGTAAGCCACAGATCCAGATGTGGTGAGGTCAGTTTTTTATTTCACTGGGCTGTGTGCATTAACCTCATTATGGGTCAAGAGACATGCACATGAACTCTGCTAATCGGGATACTACCAAAATCCTGGGCATTGCTGGGGCCCTGGATCTTCAATCTCTGCACCTAACTTTGGGATATTGCAGTCTGGTGCTCTAAAGGGCTCCAAAAACCAGTGGTCTGAGCCCCAACTTGCACATGGTAATTAACCACATCACACTTCCTATGTCAGTAGTAGAAACATGGTAACAGTAAACAAAGAAAAATCACAGACACTACTGTAATCTCTGTATGTCTGATCCAAATTCTTCCTATTTGTGCAAGGCACTAAAATACATTAATATAGAAAATCTGAAAGAATGTTTAGACTAGCCACAGGTAAAATGGCAAGCAAGAAATTTTGAGCTGTTTGAGGAGCTATCTCTACCTAACAAATACATGGACAGGAAGTGGATAGGTTTGTTGTCTGCAGGGAATCTCCCAAGTCCATATAGAGTGGTTGAAAAAACAGTGAGATGCAGTGAACGTTTTCCCTTCTCCCCATCCCTCCATCTGAGCATACCAGGTCCATAAGTTTTCACAAAAATCAAAGGAGTTTTCTTTCTGTTGGCTGCAGATGGATGTTTTTTTAAATCAAACATCTATTCTTTCATTTTTTACTTTTGAGTCCTGAGGGAGGGTGGAGAGTGAGAGAAGGGCAAACGAAACAATGCACTGAAAAATGTCTATTTCATTGTGGGAAATCCTTGAAAATTATGAGGCAATTTTGAAAATGGTTGATTTTAGGAAAATGATCTTGTAACCTTGGAAATATTTTCCAGCTGAATTTCATGTTGTATCAGGATATGGTGAAGTGTAACTACAAAACAAGTTTGAGAATAATACCTTGAATAGCAGCCACAGCTGTAACAGTGTATGCTAATACCTTTTGAACTTTAAGCCTATTTGTTACCATTACAGAGCAATCTCTAATGAAACGTAACAGAAGACTCTAACTCTGTTTGCAGTGAACTGCTTCTACAGCTTCCACTGACTCCTCTGTTAGGAGAAAGATTTGCGTCAGATTTAGTTCTTCTCATCTTCTTAATTATGGCAATGATTGGAAAAATCACTTTAAGATATTAGGAGTGATATATATATTTACACTTGAAACCCAAAGGACTGTTTTTCCCCGAGCACAAGCTTTGCTGACCCAGATTTCCATCTTTCAGTGATTTCTCCATACATAGTAATAGCAGGATATTCATGTTTGTTTCTGGCGTGTTTGAAAACTAGGAGACTCCAGTTCACAGTGATCTAAACATAATGGAGCTGTCAACTGGGTTTTTGCAGCCATTTTTCTTAACACTGTGAGATAAAGTATGAAATGCCACATTGAGAATATGGAGATTGTATGTATCAGTGCCCATAAAATATTATAATTATTTTCCCAGTAAGGAAGAGAAGTAAGGAAGAGAACTGCATGAGAGGATTTTAAATGCATCGTGTTTCAGTTTCATCACAATCATAAATTAAGAATATGGATACCATGAAAGGTTAAATCAATCTGTTGACCAAAGGTATTTGATAAATAGGTTGGGGTTAACTTTTATTTCTTCAGAGCTGAAAGCTGTTATGTATCTAGTGATGAGAGCAGCGTTATGTAAAAAGAAAAGGCAAACAGAAAAAAAGAAAGATGAAGGGAAACCAAAACACATATGACCAGTCTTCTGAAACTTATGGGAATATTGCCTTTCCAACACTTGAATTATGCATTATGAATACTTCATCTGATGCATTTAGCCCACACTCCCATTTTTAATTTGTGAATCAGTGGAAAAACAGTGTCAGATTTCATATTATTCATTGATAACCTAAAACCACAGTACTGAAGTTGTGCTAGAAGCTCCTAAACTTATGAATCTTTTCAGTGCTAGTAACTCCACTATCAGCATACACATCCAGAATGAAGAAGACGATCTTTTCTTCCTGTGTCAGACATCTGAGCAATTAAATTCACTAAGAATTATCTCACATGAAGCGACTGGCCTGTGGAACATGATTGAGAAAGTTCTTTCACATAAAACCCTTGTCTGTGGTTCTGTTAGACTGCCTACAAACTGTGATAATTAGACACGACTATCTATAGCCTATTTCCTGAATTGTTTCATTACATATATAAAATGGTGATACGAGAAGAATACTTGCAGCTGTCACAAAAGTGTTCTCCATGGCATGAAAATGGAATGTGTTTCATGAAAACTAGTTACATACCTCTGCCAAGCTCTGGTCCAGAAGAAGTAATGAATCATGCCAGTGACACAGACAGGGCTGGACAAATTGAGAATGTGAATGGATGGTGCTTTGTAACTTGGAATTGTTTAATGCCAGTATCACATGAGTAGGCACACAGACCAGAATAGAATTATCACATCCCACATTTGTGAGGTGTGACTTCACACTTTCCTAAACCTATCATAAAATAATGCTGATTGAAATTTTTATGTGGAGTTCCCAAGTACTTGCCTGGAATATGACTGTCACATTACTGTTTCACTTTCCTCTTCTTAAGGTTCTTTGCTGTACATTGGATGAGTACCAGGTAGATAATGCTTCTCTGGCAATGTCACTTTTGAAGAAAAAAAAAAAGGATTAAGTGTTCAACAGGACCAAATTTTTTCTGCATTTTCTGAGTGAACCAAATATCATGGTAGAACCCTTCTTATAGCAGTTATGCTTCTTCTGGCTTACAGCAGAAACCAGAAGGTCCCACAGCTGCACATGGGGAATAGGATGTTTCCATACCTCATTGTCATTACCTTTGCTAACAGTGCTGCCTTAGTCTATCAGGACCTGAGTAGGCAAAGGACCCAGAGATACCCATTAAGTACCAAAGAAGGCAACAGAATACAAATGCATGCCTGCAGTTTTGTGTGGATTTATGTGCTCTGCTGAGCTTACTTTTGCTGCACAAATGGAGTCCCTATCCCTCTTTTGCTTTTGTTGTACTCAGCAGGATTCCAGAGAAGTGTCTATTGATTATGTTTTAAAATCACCATGATATTATGAAAAGAAAATAATAAGATGGAGTAATAATCATAATAGAAATCTAATTTTTCCTTGAGCTTGCTCAATTTAAATTCACTGGAGCTATGCAGATCTCAGTTGGGCCTAATATTTCCTATTAAGTTTTGTGGCAGATCTAGGATTTCATACACATACTTAAAAACTTAAAAGAACACAATTGCCACATGATAGTTCTGTGTTCTAGAAGTAGTTGGGCCAATTACTCTGATTTGAGTTTGTAACCAAGCATAGTAAAAACAAAAGAACTGCATTGAAGGCCTAGCAGTTAATTTACTTTGTATAAGTAAAGAGTATCCTTCAAATTTACTACAAAAATGTACTGTGGTAGAATGAATTGAAAGTGCAGGAAGTCTATCGGGTCTGCAAGGACTCGCAGATGACATGTGGTCCCTTCTCCCAGGTAACAAAAGACATGATGAGAGGAAGTGGCCTCAAGTTGCACGGCGGGAGGTTTAAATTGGGTATTAGGAAAAATTTCTTCCCTGAAAGGGTGATCAAGCATTGAAACAGGCTGCCCAGGGAAGTGGTGGAATCACCATCCCTGGAAGTGTTCAAAAGGCACGTGGATGCTAGGTGATGTAGTTTGGTGGTGAATATGGTGGTGCTGGGTTAACATTTTGACTCAATGATCTTAGAAGTCATTTGCAATCTTTCCTACCCTATTTGAGGGGAGATGCTCACAGAAATCCCCTCTGTACACATACCTTTTTTTGGATATTATGCATGTGTGTTTTTACAATGCATGTATATACATTACCTATATACGTACATGCAAACATTTATAGGTGTATATTTTGAATTTTTGTCTTCAAGCATTTTATACTTTGCTGATTAACTCCAATGAGTTCACAAAAAGAGCAGAAGTGGGTCAGGAAGAAGCAGATTTATTTCAACGCCCTTTGATTTCTGCGCAGTTTCTTGTGTCCATGAATACAGTCAATCAGAACTAAAGTTTGCCTGCATTCATGACACACATTGCTGCTGACTGCAGCAAAAAACAGCCCTTGAGTGACTGCCAGCCAGACAAAGCACAGGATGAGCTTCCTGTGTGTACCTACTGGTGATCAGGAGAGATGTTAACAGGTTTTCATATCGAATGTCTTCATTTAATTAAAACAAGGGCAGAGAGCAAAAGGTCTAACTAGTAAAGTAGCTGCATCAACTGTGCTTCCATCAAGCCCAGCTGCTCACACAGACAAGCATAAATTCCAAACCAATTTTTCATTAACGAAATTTTCCATTCCAGCTCCACTGATGTAGAGGTTTCCACTTTCAGGCCCCTTGCTGTGTTGCAGAGCTTATTATTAGTTATTATTCATCTGTCCTCAATTCAGTGATCAGATCTGTCTGTTGCTGCTTTAGGAGGCAGAGATTCTAGCCAAACTTACTGAGGGAAAAATATAAATCAGGCAAAAATAACCATTGCGTGAATGCTTTTCCTGTGGTCTACCAATGTTACCCTGACATCATGTAGATCAGGAATAATTTTCAATCAATAAAGGCAGGGCCATTGCAGATGAAGCCTGAGACAAACAGAACAAAAAGTCATGCCATCCTCATTCTCAGCAGAGCTGATCCTGAACATTTCTCAGGGATATGGGTGACTGCAAAGTACCATCTCATCAGAATTCCCACTAACATCCTTCATGATTTTTCCTCTCACAGTGGAAGCAGCTAAGAAGGTGCAGACAGGAATATTAAGCTCTCTTTCTGAGGGACAGTTCCAGAGAGAATCTGTCCCAGCAATCACTAATTCCTGGTGTGGAAAAGCCAGTGACCTCTGATTACACTGAGAAAGAAGGAAAAAGTAGAGAGACATAGGGCAGTCTTGCATCTTTGTATGTACTGCTTCCAGCTGAGTATGCTTCACAATGAAGAGGAAAGATCATTCCTCATGCAGGTGATTTCTGTACAGCTTTCTAGGGTTTGAATAAGCCTGGATTCATGTGCCTGCTGATTCTGCTACACGGATTACTTTTTGTGGAAATCAAAAAAAACAAGCCTGAGGTACAAGTGGTGACAGAAGTGTGATGTACAACTGCCTTTAGCAGGATGTTTCCAAGGCACCTGCCTGGCCTTGGGAGCAGGTTCATCTCTGCTCTCCTTTGTCTCTTCTCTCTGGGGAGCTGTTCAAAACACCCCACATGAAACAGTGTGGCTTCCAAGGCAGCCAGCTGGAAAACTGGATGGCAATTTGAAATAAGAGCTATTTGCAGGTGACACATGCAGAGACGAGGTCCTCTTGTATAATCTGTCTTATCCAGCAGTGCCTATGCAAATTGAAAATGTGCCCTGCTTGATCTGCCTCTATCTGTATGCTTTGTGATTCATAAGTGCAGAGATCTGGCATTAATAACAGCAGAATTTGACCCTCGGTTTACATCTGGATAAAACCAGAGATAGATAGATGAGTAAAAGTATCCTTGTGTCACTGGACAATTAGATTACTGAAATGCAAACAGAAGTTTTATGCTTTTGAATGCCTAAAAAATACCTGGTTAAATATTTATGTAGTAAACACTATGCCCTTTCCAGATAATTGCCAAGAGCAGAGAGTTATACTGAATACCAGAGTAGAATTAATCAGAGGTAACGATGCACCAGCATGGGCTGGGGGCTGACCTGCTGGAAAGCAGCTCTGTGGAGAAGGACCTGAGGCTCTTGCTGAACAACAAGCCATCCATGAGCCAGCAGTGTGTCCTCATGGCTAAGAAGGCAAATGGTGTCCTGGGGTGCCTTAGGAAGAGCATTGCCAGCAGGTCGAGGGAGTTGATCCTGCCCCTCTACTCAGCCCTGGTGAGGCTGCATTTGAATTTGTGTCCAGTTCTGGGCTCCTCAGTGCAAGAGAGACATGGAGCTCCTGGAGCAGGTCCAGTAGAGAGCAACAAAGATGACTAAGGGACTGGCGCATCGCTCTTATGAGGAAAGGCTGAGGGAATTGGGCCTGTTCAGGCTCAAGAAGACACAACTGAGAGGAGACCTCATCAGTGTATATAAGTATCTGAAGGGATGGTGTCAGGGGGATGGAGCCAGGCTCTTCTCAGTGGTGCCAAGTCAATAGGACAAGAGGCGATGGGCAGAAACTGATGAACGGGAAGTTCCACCTGAATATAAGGAAGATCTTTACCTTGCAGGTGACCGCACACTGGAACAGGTTGTCCAGAGAGGTTGTAGAGTCTCCCTCATTGGAGATATTCGAGAACCATCTGGATGCAATTGTGTACAATGTGCTCTAGGATGACACTGCTTGAGCAAGGAGATTGGACCAGGTGATTTACTGTGGTCCCTTCCAACCTGACCCTTCTGTAACAGGTAATTCAGAGTAAGTAATGGACATAATTAGTTTCCATTTTCTTTGGCTTGCCAAGAGCTACCCAAACCAGACAATGACATCCTTTTGAGCACATCAATAAGTTTTGGTGTATCAGACACAGATCGGTGATCACAGCCATGTTGATCTGTGTTGGCTCACACATCACTATTAATCTACCTTACTATTCATTTATTGGATTACAAAATAACTTAGAAACTTAAATCCTTTGTTCATTTCTGGAACTCTTGGCTGGAAATGGTATCTAACAAAGCCAGGATACATTGAAAGAAGGACAACAGGAATGACTGAAAGGATGGCATGGCTGTACTAATGAAAAATACTAACAAACTGAGCCTGAAATAGCGAGTACAAACCTCCAGAGCAACCCCTCATGTTTATGACATGTACCCATGCCTCAGTTCTATTGAAAGCCTCAGTGCTTGGCTCATCATCCCTCATTTTAAATGTATAAAGAAACTTCCAAGGAAGTTCAAATGCACGGCCTGAAATGCCTTGTCATGAGGAACTGAGCAGACAAACCCAGGCAAAAGCTCCTGTACGTGGGAGGTAGATATGAAAGTAAAACTCTGCTGTTTTCAGCCAAGGGAGAGCTGGGTACCTGCCACTTTGCAAACCCACAGATTTCTGAGATTATCCTCTGATAAGCAGACGTTCTCTTTAAATAGCATCCTGCAAATTAACAGTTCTCAGAAAACTCTTTTGACAAAGTCTCTGACAAAGTTTCTTCCTTAACACTTAAGCTGCTGACTTGTATCGATTAATGGAATGATAGAAAAGGAAGGGCCTGATATAATGATTACCATTAGGGTTAATAACCTCATGTGGCAATGTAAGAGTGGGAGATGGTGTGCTTGTGATGTGGAACACAGTGGTTAGATTTTGAGCTCACAGGCATCTGGTTATAGCTATTTTCTCTGTTTCAAGGCAATTTTAAAGATGTTTTCAATTTTTTGCTGTCCTGAGTGATGATAAATACAACATATGTCTGTGAAATGAAAATCAGGACAAACTCTTGTTTTTCCTCCTCTTTCTCACAATGAATTCATTTAAATGTTAAACAAAAAGGAATATTCAGTTATATAATTCACAGAATCTCACATAATTTGACAAGTTTGTTTTCACTACCTGTTTTAAAATTCAGAATGGACCTTTTCTGGCAAAAAAGCATTAGCATTTCCCTATGAAAAATGTTTCATTGAAAACTGACTAATATGATACAATGGAAGAGAGGCTAAAACTGCATTTTTTTTGAATGGAAGCATTTTGTATTCTTGCAAACCAAAGCACAGTAGTGTCCTCCACAGTAAGAGGCAAGACCTCGACAGTGTAATTCCATGTGTTTCAATGAAGCAGTGTGAATAATGTTGGCAGGAAATCTTGTCTCTTGTGTCTAAAGCAGAATTTGCTGTCACAAATAGGTTGGAGCCTGGCTCTGTTTATACATCTTCTGTGTCTCCTTACACTTTTTCTTCATCAACCACTGTTATACATCTTTGTCTTGAACTGTAATAATCATAGATTTCATCATCTTGGTGCTGATGATTCTTCTTAATGTTTCGTAATACTTATCACTTTCTTTAATGAAACTTCCATTTAGCTTTAAAAAAAAATCCATGGGCACTTACTCTGACTAAGGGAGACCCCTGCACCATCTTTTGAAGTGTTGCCACAATGCTTTTCATTTACAAATAAATACAAACTAAGCTAGGCTTTGTTCTTTTATTCCTTTTACTTCCTCATATTTATTTTGCTTGCTTGCATAAGTGTGGGCAAGAGTACCTTTGCTTTTTATCTTTTTCCTCTGCCATCATCTCATGGATCACTTTCCAATGTCCATTCTCACAGACTGTCACCAGTTCATAACCCATAATACAATAGTTACTGTTGTGTAACACTGCAGTGCTGTTATTCTTGTACCCAGTGGAATGTATTTTCTGTATTCTCTCTTTCATCAGGCTCATCTTCATAACAGTAAATCACCTACTTCCAAGGTGTTTTGCCAGTGCTGTTTCACTGAGTTCTGAAGGGTTTTACTGGCACAAATGGGAGTGGAACATTATCCCTAATTGAAAGAGAGATGTATGTCTACCTGTTCTCATAGAAAGGCAAATAGATGAAAAGCTGCTATCAAATAATGTGTACTGTCCAAAGTCTGAGCTGTGGCAATAAAATCTGTTCTTCCACAGCTGTTTCCGTTATTTTTTTTCTCCAATGTTCAAACACATACAGTAGCAGTAGAAAAATAATGCAAAAATAGCAATTATTATGAGAAGAAAATACTTTTACGAAGGAATACCTTCTTGTAGCATGAAGAACAGGAGGACCAGACTTTCTAAATGGGCTCTGCAGATGTCTTTGGCAGCTGAATTGTCATAAGCTCTGAGGGCCTCTTGGGACTTCAGGCTTCAAGATGTCCTTGAGAACTGTGCAGGTGGAGTAATTCAGGACTGTAGGCTGTGGAGGTGGAAGGGAGCAGAGATGAGAGCAGTCATTTGCCCAGGTACATTCCAGTCCAGGTGTCAAAGGTTACAGTAAACATGCCATGCTTCCCCTTGTAAAAAAAATCCTTAAAAATAAAAATAGAAACTGAGGACTTCTGAGAACCTTGGAAATCTTTTGGTTTAGTACTTACTAGGATGCTGGTGGAACCCAGAGCCTTCATTTTTGTGGTTAAGTGATGGATATAGATACGGATATGGATTTGGCTCCATTCCTCACAACACTGGTGCATTTCAGCTCAGCTCCCGATCTCTTTTGTGCTAGCTTTTGTCTTCTTTCATATCTCCTGCTGTGAGAATCACTGGTATTTTTCCACTGCATTCCCTAACAGGAAGCTTTCTTCATGTTATTTTCTCTGCCTTTTAAATGTAAGAGCTGGGATGAGGAAATAGGTGTACACTGGGGAGCTCTGGGGCAATCGTAGTTAGCATCTGAAACAAAAAAAAGAATCTGATGGAGAAAATCAGGAAGAAAAGGGAAAACAAAAGTTCTATGCTCATTGTATTTAACATCAGTTGTATTGCAGCTGCAATTATCCCCAAGTATACATTAGAAATCTTGGGATATTGAATTACAAATATATAATTCAGGCCCATTCTTCTAAGTGGGCCTCACTGTAATATTTGCGTGTTAATACTCCCAAGTCTTATCCCAGCTCCAGTTTATTGAAAATAGTTTGCTTTCTACAAGGAAAACTAGCTGATACTTCTATATAAATATTTATTCCAAGATGTATGTCCCTTATATAGAGACAATCAGACAAAGCAGCATTTTACTGAATTCAGTAACAGCAAAATAAGTAGAAGCAAAGGATTTGTCTTTTCCGCTGAAATCAGAGTCCTAGCAGCAGGACCTTTACTTAGTACACCTCTCCAATGTCCAATGTTAATAGTTGTTAGCAGCAAAGTGTATATTGCTGCCACCCTCTTCTTACTCAAAAAGAATCACCGATTCAACACAATATCTGGAAAGCACACTGCAGTTAAATGGTGCTGAGTATACCTTAGGCCAAAGCTTTCAAAAATACACATCATCAGGGCTTCAAAGACCCACTTCACAGAACTTTCCTACAGTACCTAAAGAAAAACACAGAGCCTTGCTTCCATCTCTGTGGGAATGCACGGTAGTGATGTTCTTGAAGGAAATGACACAGTGGTGGTCAATTTGTCATTAAGTCCAGGCTTAATGCCCCTTTACACTGGTGAGGCCAAAGTTAACAAGACTCAATCAGTTCCACCTTTAGCCTCCACCAGATTTCTTGTGCAATATCTTTCAAAGTAAAATAGAGAAATATGATCATCTAACATTATGTACCTTTGTTTGAATGAAGAGAACTGCAGAAAATTAATTTACCTTGGTAGTGAAGATAGAACAGAGAAACTTTAGGTAGTATGAAGTTTTTTGGTTTTAATTTATGACACAAACTCAACTCAGTAACATGAAACACTGCCTGAGCTAATTTTTTTGACTGTTGATCTTCATCAAGCTCCCAAATGAGCCAGGTTCATAGAATAGAAACAGTCTAAATATTTTTTATATAAAGTCATAATTTTGTTTATTGCTTTAATAATTCAAGACCAGGTTGAATGGGGTCCTGAGCAACCTAATCTAGTGGAAGGTGTCCCTGCCCATGGCAGGGGGTTGAAACTAGATGTTAAGAAGAACTCGGGACACAACAATTTCATTGTGAAGATCTTAATCTTTGAATGGCAGTCATGACAGACAAAAGCAAAACTTATTTACTTTTCTGTCGTGTGTAATCTCTCATTTTTTTCTTAGGCTTTTACCTGTGCAACACAATAGGCCTTATTTTGAAGGCTGATTTTTTTATTACAAAGAACTATACAAACTGAATAATAAATTGTCTAAAGCACTGTACATGCAATTGCAAAACACCATTGCCAGCTACTCTAGTAGTAAGCTGAGAATGTCAAAGATATTAAAGATTTAATTCAAGTTCACTTAAATCTATATCCTTTGTTTGCAGTGGTTTCAGCTCTTTAGCTCTAATTATGGAACTTTTTACTTTTCAAATGCTTCAATTTTTTATTTTTGTATACCACTTTGTGTTGTATTAAACAGAAGAAAGTCAAGTTACACAGCAAATCTAGAGTGATTAGATTTATACTTGAGACACGTATACATTCACAAACAAACAGCTGCTATTACAGCTGTAATAACAGAAAAAAACCCCACATGCATTTAATTCTTTCATTTCCGTGGTCAGCCTCCTTGGTAACCTGAATTTCATGCCCCATTACTGCTGTTTAACATGATATTACAGTGGCTTTGACACATATTTTTCTCAGGTTGGCCACATAAAACCAATAAGGCAAATGAGTCTTTACATGCTTAAGAGCATTCCAACTGAATCAAACACAGAGCAGTCTTCTTACATGTAATACATCTCTGTGCCTCATTACAGTTTACAAACACGCATCTTTGTGGGGAAAAAAGAAAGAGGGAGACGAGAGACAGTCAAACAAAGGAAAAGAGAGACAAATGTTTCCATATAATCTTAACGCATCAACATTTGCAGGAAAAAGTCACCTTGCTTTAGCCTCTCTAGCTTTCTTTTCTCCTTTCTTGCTCTAAAATTAGACACATTCATTTCAAAGGAGCTATCTGGGCAATCCCAAGGAAAGCAAGAGAGACCAGACCTGACATTCTCTGAAGCTCAGTTAACCTTAGGAAAAAAAATATTTTCTTTCTCCTTCCCTTTCTGATTTGAAGAATAAAGCAAAGCGAGTCAAGAGAAACTCCCATTGTGAAGCATAATAGAGAGTGTCATTTCAGCTTTTTCTCAGATGATTCAAGGAGCTTGTTCTACCAGCATGCATCTGCATTTGCTTTATAACAGAGTGCTAGCCAATAGGTTAAATGTGTAATATAAGTCTGTGATTCTGCAAGAAACCTCCATTCAGAAAAAATACTGAAGCTTAAACTCTGCTATGCTTTTGCTTTCTCTGTTAGGTGTACTCTCACCTCAAGTACTGTATGCCACACCTCTAGTCCTGTGCGCAGTTTGGGGCATGGCAATATACAAAAGATATAAAGCATTAGAGAGCATCCAAAGGAGGACTGTGAAGATGTGGAAGGGTCTCTAGATGGGAAGCCATATGAGAAGCAGCTGAGGTCACTTGGCTTGTTCAGCCTGGACAAGAGCAAACTGAGGGGAGACCTCATAACAGTCTGCAGCTTCCTCACAAAGGAAAGTGGAGAGGCAGGCACTGGTCTCTTCTCTCTGGTGACCAGTGGCAGAGCCCAAGGAAATGGCCTGAAGTTGTGTCAGGGGAGGTTTAGGTTGAATATTAGAAAAAAGTTCTTCGCCCAGAGGGTGGTTGGGCACTGAAACAGCCTCCCCAGGGAAGTGGTCACAGCACCAGGCCCGACAGAGTTCAAGAAGCACTTGAATGGTGTGACTCTTGGGGCTATCCTATGCAGGGCTAAGAGTTGGACTCAATGATCCTTGTGGATCTCTCGCAACTCAGGATAGTTATGATTCTATGTTTCTATGTCTGTATACTCTCCTGAACAGGAGTCCTGGAGCCCCATACTGACTTTATTATACATGTCACACACAAGTACAGGAATGACTTAACCATAGGCATCCTAGGGACAAAGAGACAGGTGAGGCAAATTATCCTAGTTATTTCCAATGTTGACAGATTTTAGCATATTTTTGTACCAGACCAATCTTTTGCCCTCTTAGACCAAAAAACCATGAAAATTTTTCCAATTCACTCTTTCCTCTCCTATTTATGTTAAAGAATAACTTTCCATGATGAGTGCCTTTAATTTCAGTGAGCAAACTGTGGAATAAAGTAACACTAAAACTGAATTAAAGAAAGACAACCAAACCCTCTAGAAAGAGGTAACTAAAGACTTGAATGAGAGATGACAGGCAGCTGCTGTGGAAAGCAATACATAGGCTGGATATCAGAGATCATTTGTAGCTGAGAGACATATCAGACTTCCATAGGCACAGACAGGATAAGCAGGGAAGGGTTTTTGCTAGCATTTTCTATAGCCAATTGGTCAAACTACTTGAGAACAGAGTTTACAATGCTTGAGATAGGAAATATAACCAGAATGCACAGAAAGTATCCTAGTTGCTTTTTGCCCACCAAATACTGGTGCTCATTGAACGGTAAATTGGTTGGTTTGGCTGGAATTTTGAAATGTAAGATTTATACCTAACTACAGAGGTAATTAATGGTTAACAGCTTGTCTGGTCCTTCTTTTAAAACAAATCATTGTCTTCAGCAGTATTTCCACAGTTCTTCCCTGCACTGCAAGCTCTGAACTTGCTTCTGTTCATATTTCTCCTTTTTTTAGCCTCTCAAATGTTCATATTAAGAAGACAGTATTTATCATTGAATCATTCAAATTTTTAAATATTTCCTATAAATCTTCCTATAAATATTTCAAGAAGTTCCCTTCCAGCATAAATAGTCTTCATTGCATATTAATCCAACCAGGTCTCTAATTTTGCACCCTCTCCTCCCACCTTTACTCTAAGTATCATTCCTGTTCTACATTTCTTAAAACTGAACAAGAAGTTTTGATGAAATGCTTGACTAGGCTGTGTATTACATCACAAAAACCATATAAAATAATATGTTCTTGGTTATTCTCTCTTCCTGTTTTGAGACATCAAACACCCTGTTTGCACTCAGGCTCGCAGGAGACATGTGCCTCATGCTGTGTCTAACCCAAGTAATTTTAACTGTGCTCATCATCTAGCTCTGATCTGCTTGTGCAGGCTTCTCCATTTTTTTCTCCACTAGAGTAGCAGACTGCTAGGCTTAGAGATTGTCAGTGACTTTGATTTTTGTATTGTGTCAATGTACAATATTTCCTGCTTATCCAAGTTTAATTTAATCTGCCACCGTGATGCCCAGAGTTCCAATGACTATAAGTACATTTGGGGAATTTCACAATCCTCTGCAGGCTATTATTAGCTGAAATAACTTAACCTTTTATCAGTTTCCAATAACTTGCTGTCTACCTCTTTTATGGACTTAGTAATGCATTAAAAAACACTGTTCCCAATACTGACCTCTAGGACACTTCTCTACTGACCATCTTTCAAGCTCACAAACATCAGTTTCGTGGATTCTTAGACTTTAACATACTACAAAGTTTCCAATATTATATATCCTTCTGAGACTATTGGTATTATCTTTTTTTTAAATCTATCAAATTTTTTTTTTTGATGGATGATCATACTAAGTGTCGGAACAGCACTGAGACAGTTCTATTTGTATGTAGTTTTTAACTATCTAAAGAAAAAACACAGCAATAAAACTCATGGCATTGAAAAAAAAAACTATCGTTGTTAGCAGGATTACCCTTTTATTTTATTTTTTTTTCTGCTGTTCAGCACTTTGAATTATAAGATCACTAAATATTTGAAGAAGGAAAGAAAATAACAGTTCACTGATGCGGAAACTGGTACCTAGATTACCTAAAACTGCATAGTTAGTGCTAGAGCTCAGGGCTTCCAAATTCCAGTTGTCGCCCTGCTGAGGTGTGCTGCCTCTCGTGCTGGCACATCACCATTCTCCCTGTTACAGAACCTTGCCTGTTGTGAGGTATAATTTCTCACGAATGCCTATGATCACTTCGTAGTAGTGAGTGCTGAAAGTCGATATAAAGGCATGGTGTGATGCCCACAGAGAAAAGGTAACTATTAGTTGGCTTGGAAGGCATTTAGCTCCTTTTATGCTGAGGCTGAGCAGGAAAGAAACTCCAGAAATAATAGGAGCTGAAAGAAGTGGTGGGTTTTTTGTGTGGGTTTTTTGGTTTTTTATTTTTTTTTTTTGGTTGGTTTGGTTTGGTTTAGTTCTGTTTTTGGTTTTGGTTTTGTTTTTTATATGAGGGAAAAAATCAAAATGGAGTAATTTTATTTAACTCTGGGTTATAGTTTGATTTGGTATGAGTGGGAAAGAAAGTGAAATTATCTAGACTGTTAGAATGGATTTGTAAAAGAATGAATAACCTTTGGAAGTAAAATTGTGATTCACACAAAATGAACATTTCCATTTTCTTTCATTTCAAAATATTTCTCATGATAGAATGTTTTGCAGAGAACAATTGTATTCAAGAAAATCTGTATATCTTAAAAAAAAAAGTGTGTAAGAAATGGGTGAAAGAAAAGAAAAAGAAGAGTTCATAGGAATGAAACATATTTATCCGTATAAAGAGCAATACACGTAAGATCCTGTTTCAGTTTTTAGGCACATCACATAACTCACCAGGGCCACTTAGTATCCCACACACACATACTTGTATCACCATGGCTAGAGGAGGAGTGGTTGGTCCTAACTATAGGCAATGTGACATACATTTAGGCAGTTCTGATTACAGGAGAGGCATATGATTTCTGTTCCGTGATCACCGTTTTTTTTTTTCCCCCAATGATGTATGAGCATATCCCTCATTTGATTCTCAGGTGCAAAATATGTTCCAAACTCCTAATTAATCCTGTAAGATGTTTTTAGTTTCTTTCATTATTCCCGCCCCCTCCCGCCAGCTGAGATTGCATGTTCAGAACCATGATAGTTTTCCAGAGATAAGCCTGATACTCATTGTTTTGTGAACTGGCCAGGATCCATGATGGCTAATAGAGACACAGGATCATTCTAATGCCTCTTAAAGCCTAATTGTGGAGACAGGAATCACAAGATTTCCTGTTTATCTTGCTTTTTGTATTTTCATGCAAAATGAGTCACTGTCAGCTCTACCGGCTAAAACAGAGTGCTAGATGTCCTCTGAGCCTGTTGAAGAAAAAGATACTTGTTTTCCCCTGCAAAAACATGGGGGATGTATCAGGCCAGTGAAAAGACGTTAGTATAAAATTGCTATCATATCTGCACTGCTGTGGCCTAGCAAATATGGATAGTAAAATCTGCAATGATATAGTAATATGGGCTTCAAGGTGTGTCAACAGCAACATATGAATGCTTTGGGGGATTATGGTTAAACTCTGAGTTATACATTGGGCTGACTTTTGCCATTATAAGACAGTAAATATTTTTATACAGGTATGTTATTGTGTGCCATTCTAAATCTACCCTCACTGGACTGGAGCAAACACACTGTGCTGGACCTCTCTGTATTTAGATATCAATAGATAGATGTCCACTTGTGAGCTTGTTACTCTGAATGTATGTTAAATCTGACCCATTTTAGCCAAATAGTTCCAGAGGGGTACAATAAGGGTATGAGGTTTCTTCTTGCAAGAAGAATATACCTGGCTAGGTCCTGCATAAACACCTGTATGGAAAACATCTGCATTTACTTATGGTTCTCACCTAAGCTCTCTCTTTAAAGATATATTGCTGGTATAAAATATGCATCTTTCCCAGGTGAACTTTCACATATCCATTATTCCTTCTGTGCAATATGAAGACCAGTTCCTGAATGGACAGTGAAGATCTGAAAAACTCTGGTGTGGGTATGAGAGGAATGGACAAAAAGGTAGTCAATGTCAAGAGAGCTTGTTTGTATCCTCTGCTTTCAGGAAAGGAAGTCATATAAGCTACAACATTAAAAATTATGGCTGTTGTACTTAATATCTGTCCTGTGAAATTGGGAAGAAGTGAAAGAACTCAAAATGACACAATGGCTCATGACCAAAATATTGCATATCCACATAGTTTCTTTAGAGCTCAATGAGAAAAACATGGAGGTAGGAGGCTGTCTGAGATGTCTAAAGCCCACTTATTTTGCCACTCATTGGGTTGTGTTACTGTGTAAGAAAGGGAAGTTTAGCCCAGTTCTAAAGCAATGAGCCTTTGGGCTGAGGCTGCCTATTACAGTAGATTTGCATAGTAATAATGGGATGGTAGCAGTGTCTGGTTTGGAGTGCAGGATCGGAAGTGTGGTTAATTTGACATCGCCTAGGAGACCTGCTCCAGTGAAGCAGAGAGGATACGCATTAGTGTGAAGCTGTAGGGTGAGTCAGTGTTAAAGACATGCCAGTTCCTGGTCTGACTTTGAATAGTTTCCTGTATTTTCATTTTCCCATATTTTCATTTTTCCTCCTAGCTGAAAGAAAGTGGTAAGGGAGGGAAGGCAGCTGAAGATTGCTAAAAGGCAATTGCATGAAACCCCATTATGAGCATGGGATTCCATTCTAGGCAAAGGCACAGCTCAATTTATTCCTAAACTTCCCAGCAGATACTTTCTCTTGTACCTGCAAACCACCCGAGTTTTTTGCTCTAGATCTAAATAATGTGTGCATTCACCAAGAGAATGATAGTTGGAGAAAGATATTCCAGCACTGCCCACACTATTAGGAAAAATGTCACCACAGACCACCTAACTCATTCCTTGAATTACAAATACTAGATGTACACACCATCTAAAATGAATGAACCATTTCCTGTGTAAATGCTAGGAAATCCAAAAGAGATTAGCCTGAGTAATGGAGTTAAAATACGATAATTTGTTTGTGAGGTTATTGGCAAGTCAAAAATCTCCTTCACAGTTTTGTTAGGCAAAGGGGTAGAGAAAGTATGTGTGTTAAGCTCAGAGGTAATCAACGTAAATTTGTTTTTACTAATAAACCTGGTTCTGCTGAGTGAAATTAGTTATGTTCCTGGCAGTGTGGCTGAACCTGAGTCAGTGCAACAAAAGGTCTGCAACAAAAAGATTTATATCTACGGAAGTAAAAGAGGCAAGAGAGTAAGGAGAGTTGTAAGGAGAGTTGTGAACAGGTCTGGAGCTGAATGAGGATACACTAAATATGGAGGGAAGAGCAGGATCCACAGTGACTCTTTGCTTGGTCCGATGTGTGCCTGGCAAGCTAGGAAATTATGATCAGAACTGTGAGAAAATATTTATCGTCATTGTGAATTTTTTAATTTAAGCAAAATATTAATGTCTCTCACCTCCTTTTCTTGAGCTACCCATTCTGTGTCCTTTCTTACAACTTCCCTTCCTTTCAGACACAATTGCCCCTTCCTCTTTTCAGCCCCTCTTTAAAACATCTATTTCTTCATGCTCTTTCCACCCACTGCATGTTTCCCATGACTAGTCCCATCTGTCCCCATCTCTTTACTCTGCTATCCTAGCTGTCTTGTGCCTGCCCTTTCCTTCCTGACAGCTTAAGGTGGAGTGCACCATCCCACAGAACCTCCTTGTAGCTTTTCTGTTAACTTCAATAGTTGTAAGTGGAAATAATTTGATGAGACACAGGACTGAGAAAACCTATGATTTTTCATCCTTCTTACCTCCTAAAATGTCCCTTAGTAGATCTTCAGCTTCCCACAGTGCTAATAGGGTTTCCCACTTTAAGTTTTGAATTGGATTGGACATTTGTTCTTCAAATGAAAATTCTGAAGCAACGTATGGCCTTCCTTTTATTTCAAGTGAAAATGTATTATTAGTTATGGTTTTCACTGTTAAAAAGATGAAAAGTAAGGGTATATAATGGAGAATTAGACAACTGGGAGAGGACTCATCTGACCAATAGTAAGTGTCTCTACTAGATCTCCATTTGAGATAGTCTTTGTAGTCTCATACCATAGGCAGTAGAGAGAGACAGTAATTTTAAGATCATTACTGCTCTTAAAGTAAATATTTAAAATAGGTCAGATGAATCACACCTTTAATGTACCTAGGAGGTTGTCCAAAGTTAGGCAAAGTGAATCCCACCCTAATTGTCATCTTAAACGCTAATTATAACATGTAATTTCTTTTCCTTTTTTAAAAAATAAATTTTCAAAGACGAACAACATTTTGAGGTAAAATGAAAAATATTTCAGCTTGACACTTCCAAAAAAAAAAAGATCAATTTTTGTGTTGAATTTTATATTTCCCTTAAAAAAGTTCAGTTGTGACAAAAGAACCTTTTATGAAGAAAGCTTTTTAATTGAAGAATGTGACCTGATTCTCCCTGGCACATACAAAGTACAGTGTTCCACCCTACTTTTCCTTGGGTGCTGGTGTTAACACAGCTTCATTGTGGCAAATTTGTGTCAGAAGTGGTGGTAATTTCATGACCAAGTTACAAGATGCTGGCCTAAGAACTGCCAATCAATGTCGCATGGATTCAGTTCCGTTGTCAGGTGGCAATAACTTCTGGTCGCTATTGAACTGAACTTTATTTGGACCAGTGGCCTGGAAGAGAAAACAGAATTTATTACCAGTTCTTCAATCCATCCAGTTCAGCAAAATAGCCTTGTATCAAAATGTATCATTTATTTCTTTATACCAACCTGGCAGGAGGGTAACTATAACAAACCACCTTCGACAGCAGTAGGATGTAGTAATACTGAGCAATTTAAATGTAATGGAGCTCAGAGCTTTGCTGCATTGTGAGACGACAGGTTTTGGAAAGCAAGATATAAAGTGAGGAACAATTGCATGTCTTATCCCCAGCCAGCAGATAGTGTTTGGAAACATCTGTGTTTACTGCGCTGGGGTGGGCAGATTTTCAAAGCACTTTGAAACCTGCATTACAACTGTCTTAGACTTTAAAAAGGCCTAAGGTAATTTTCTTTTGCCTGCTGTGACTTTCTTTTCCAAGTCCTAAAACTGCATGGCTGATAGGTGGGTAATTTCTGAATTTCAACCTACATCCTTCATGTTGGCCAGTAGTAAACCTGAAAAGCGTACCCTGGTGTGAGGTAGCTCTGTACAATAGCCTATGTGCTCCTTTTACACAGGTGTCCACTCAACACCTTTGCCATTTGTCTTTCCCAAGTCAGACTGAATGAGCTGAGAGAAATCAATGTCTCTTTGTAAGTGCTGAATATTTTTTCCCACTAAACTACTTCTCTAAAAAGTGGTTATGTTGAACAGCAGGGAAGTCAAGATTTGTCGTCACTAAGGTCAATAGCAAATTCTCCATTGGATCAGTCTTTCACTTTCTATCACTTCGCTTAGTACCAGCCCAGGTGATTTTTTCATTCCTCTCTTTCATCTGTTTCTTCTCGACAGTTTGCCTCTGACTGAAATTTTGTTTGCAGTCCTTTATGACTAAATGGTAATTCCAAACCAAGTTTAGTTTTAGAAAACTCTGTATTTTTGTTTGTAGATTTTTGTAGAAGGGTTCAGTCTCTCCAGTGAGTAAATGAAACGAGAATCTTAAACTCTTCCTGACTAGAGACAACAAAAACGTTACTCAGTTCCTGTGGAACACCTAAATGCATGAAACATGGCAAAAAGTGCAACACACTCACCAGACTGTTTAGTCCTGGGGAAGCCAATTCAGTGGCATATTTTGCACAAGGTACTTATGGCTGCCTAACAAGCGTAATTTAATTTCAGAGACTTCTGAGTCACTTCATTTTTTATACATTTCTTTTCCTCCAGAAAAAATTGACACCAACACATCAGGATTTTCTTTGATGGTTTTATTTTATCTGGATAATTAAAAGAAAATCTGGGTATTTCTTCATGCCTTTTGGATACCCTATTGCAGTTGACTCAGTCAGGTTCTCTGACGCCTTAAGTTCAGAAGTGTTTTCCAGAACTGAAGGCACATACTTGAGAAGTGAAGTGTTATGTTTACTTTTTCTTGTCTTGGACATTCAAGATGCAGCTTTAAACAGCCAGAAGCATGCAGTGTGGAAAGCTTCAGAGGGTGAGTTTTTCTGTGAGGAGGCAGCTCACAATCCCACTCACTGACACTCAGACGATTAGCAATGTACGTAGCAATATATAGAATTGTGGACTGCTTTTTGACCCTTTGAAAAATAAGTTTATTACTCCATGCCATTGTCTCTCTCACAGGGAGGGCTCACAAAGAACCAGAGTGCGTTTTGAATCCATCTCACAGAAGCACGGTATCCAGATCAGAGCAGCTACCTGTTAATTTTTATAAGAAAAAGCTTGCTTGTAGATGCTGAGCGACTGTGGATGGCTGTAGGAACTCATTTCAGGAAGCTCTGCATGATATCAGTGTTTTCAACAGTACCTCATCCCTATATGTAAAAAGCTCAGGAACCCACCCTCTAAAAACAGCAGGAGTTGCTAGCCTATATATTCTTTGCCTAAAAGAATCACATTTCAGTTACTCTTTCCACAGGTGCTGATGCTAACAGACATTTTAATTGCTCCCTCCATTGCTTATTTGCTGTTGTCAATGTTTTTCAAGCCTTGAACTCTGCTAGGTGGGATAATCTTCAGAGCTGAAGGCAATATTGCAGAAATACAGCTGATAGTGTTGACAGTCACATTGGATTTTNATTATTCGTTTCACTTAGTTTTTATCATTTCCCTCTTTTTTTTTTTTTTTTTAATTTGAAAGGTTAGTTGTTCTACTTAGATCCTTATTTTATTTATTTCCTTAGTTTATTTACTTACTTTGGCTCTGAGCTGTTCTTGAAATTGAACTCATAACAACATAATGTGCAGACAGTCTGCTGACTGTGTCAGATCAAGCTTTACAATATTTTATGTGTATTGAAAGAACATACACACTGCCAGTATAAGTATGCACTGCCCTTGGGCCCAGCTCCTGCTATGTATTAGAAATCTCAGAAATGTGGTCATTACATTGTCTTAGGTGCAAAATTATGTTTATTGAATTGGTTTAAGGTATCCCATTATTTACAGTTGTTTTTTTAGAGTTTTTACATATTCTTTCACCTCCCTTTTCTCCTATATTTGTGAAAATGTAATAACGCCATTTGATCCCCACCATGCCCTGTAGTTGAATTTTCAGGAAGGTTCACAATCTGCTAAGAGCTACACAATCTGTGCAAATGAAGAATTATACTTGCCCAACTATATTATATGATTTTTGCCAATGTTTGGTTAATATATGATTCATGAACCCATGTACACTTATTTCTATTGTGTTTGCAATTTGCATCTTTTCATTATTTAATGTGAATGAACCATTTGTGGCCTATAGGTGGTTGGTGGTACATTTCTTATGAAGATTTTTTGAATCACATTATATGATTGACCACACAACATATTGTAGTATTGTTTATACTCCATTATTGGCTGTTCCTTTGGATTCAAAGGTTGCTTACAATATAGGAGGAATACAATATTAAAAGTGTGTCTGTACATACAGCTTAAGTATGAATTTCATTGATAAAAAAAAGCATTGAAGCAAACCTTCACTGGAAATGAGCTCACTTCAGCTTGGTAAATCCTATTTTGAGAATTCTGTTTTGGATATGGCATCTTACTTGAACAATTACTCTAGATTATTGCTACGTCCACTGTATGGCTGGTTTTAATTGTATCTTTAAAAAGATTGATTCTCATAATAAAACTGAATTGGAATACTGAGATAGCACTCAGTAATTTTTAAACCCCAAGGGTTTGTTTCTAAATTTGACCCAAAAGAGTTATAGTTTAATTATGATACAAATAATACATCTTTCAACAGGCAAACTGCTTTTTTAATCTTCTCATTTGACAAAGAAAACAAAATAAATGCAAAAATCCTATTCTTAAAATAGAAAAGGTGAAATTTCAAGTCCCAGTAGAAAGAGTTAGAAGGACTTTTCAGAGAATATATCACCTGTGCTCTGGTTCTGGTGAAATCAACTGGAATTATCTGAAGCAAGTTTGTCCTTCTTGTTCTTAAACACATCTCACAATGGATATTTCATACCCACTTTGGTGATTCGTGAGCTCTTCCACTAGAATGGTTGTTTTAGTGTCTTACCTGTATTTCCTGTATTGATTTTAAATACCTTTACTTCTTGTCTTACTCTCGTGAACAAGGAATTTTAGAACTGACATTAATGTGTGTGTTTCTTAATGACAGGAGCATAAGGGAACTGCTACTAGTAATATATCAGAGATCATAATTTTTCAGGTTACCATGATAGTAAATAAATATTTTTTGTTTCTATGGTGCTATTGAATTCACGGGTCTTCAAATTCAATAAATTTATAAATAAATATATTGACTAGCAAAATCCAAATAAAACAGTAGAGAGATTTTTTCACTGAGTTAATGCACAGGACTTTGATTATGATATAATTTATATCATGTTTAGACTTGTATGACACTAGAAACATCATGAGAGCTTTTCAGTGGTGTGAAAAGAACTTGATCCTCTGTTAACTTTAGGAACATCTCACCTGTGTTCTCACAGAATCCAACAGTAAAAGATGATTGTGTCAGTCTGTATAACAGAGAGCCTGTATTTTAGCCACTGAATGGGCTAGTGATGGATTAGCAGCAGAAATTTGTCCTTTTCAAGAAAGAAAAAAAAAAATCAAGAAAACTATTTATACTGGAAATCATAAAAGTTCCTTCCATTCCCTGCTGCATTAGAAATCTTCATCTCTAGTTCTCTGCTGGTGCATCTTGTGTTTTTTTCCCCTTATCACCTTAACAGTGGCTCTTGAAGAGGCGAGGGTCATAGCTTTGAAATGAAAAGAAGAACTCTGGTTTAGGCCCTCTTGCCATTATAATCTGTATATAGTCCTTTTAATAAGGCATACACAGTATCTGTGATTGTAGTGGAGGGCTGCTGTACTTTGACCTCCTTTTTAAATGTATACTCATGTGACTATGAATTTCAATTTGTTTGCCATTCTGTTCCCCTTCCCCAGTGTTTATGGGTTCTTGCTAGCTATTAAAAGCAAGAAGGGAGCATGAAAGTCAGCCAGTTAAATGCCTAGTGCTTTAGTTGAACAGTATTTGTACTGTATTCAGTAGAATGGATTTTTTTCAGTGCTACGGGCACTTAATGTAGAACCCACTTGCCCATGTTACAATATAAAATTAATTGTCTTTTCCTCCCACAGTTGAAGAGGCTGAGTCTTCCTGGGAGCATTGTTAGTGGGTTGTGTGGAGATCTAGTGAATAAATAGTGTACTGGACACAGTTCATATGACATGCCCTTTTTTGTCCTTCTGCTCACCTAGAGCAGACTCTGTTGGCCAGCTCTGCTCTTTTCTGCACTGTTTTTCCCACAGCATGCTTCTGTTTCAGGTTTCCTCTTGTAAATAAACTAATATTGGTTCATGTTCCAGGTTGCTGAGATGGACTTGTCCCTAAAGCATATGGTGAGGAAAAAAAAGAAGTCATGCTTTGTCATGACCTTGTACATTAGGCACTGTAAGTTCATTAGAAATGCACAAGAAGTATTTCTTCACTCTAACATATGACTGCTTTTGAGGGCAGATTGGTTGGACTTAGGTGTGTTCTCCTGGACTAGCTGTGGTGTCAATAAGATACAGAGCCAGACCTGCCATCTGCTTTTTCTTTCCCTCTGGCAGTATGATGTAATATGGCAAAGAACTATGGCTTCAATTCCAAATAATTATGACAAATTCTAATATGAAATTGAATGCATTTCTTCAGGAAACAAGAAGTGCTGTATGGTTCCCTGTGAGGGTAATTTACTCCTCAGCAGTTATGGTGTAAGTGGAGATCTAGTGATCCAAGTGGAGATGACACAAGCCCCTACAACAGTGGTTACTTTTCTTTTCCTTTCTGATCCACTAACTGCCCGTGGGCACACCTGATTAAAAAAAAAAAAAAAGCCGTTTTAAATGTTCTCATTTGCTGCATTTCAAAGAAGCTTTTATCAGCTTCCTCCAGTGAGTGCAAATACTGATCTTGCTAGAGTGGTTTTTGTCATGTGGGACCCTGGAGCACACTGGACACCAGGATCAGAGCCAGGAGTTTACTTCAAACAGCTCTACTTCTTGTCTAGGTGATAATCTCTGCACTGGGGTGTCGCTCAGAGCCATAAAATGCTATGTGCACAATCTCTCACACTCACACCCACACACTCTTTCTCCCCCTCCCATTTTCACACATTTGTCTGGATAATAGATAAGCCCCTTCCTGTCACCCCACAGCACTTCTCAGTTGGAGAAAAAATTACTTAATTTAAAAAAAAATAAAAAAGTAATAAATCCTGTTCTGCAACATTTGTTTGGAAGAGAGGGCTTCTCAATTCTCCATAGCTCCTTTAGCATATGCAGTGGAGTTAAAATGTTCATACTTTTAAGAAGCTTGTTCATTAGCAATTATTCTAATCTCCTGCCAGAAGGACTGCAAATGCCTCTCTCCTCTTAGGCTCATGCTTAATTTGCTGCTGTTTATTACCCACATTAGAGCTGACCCAAGGCTCCTGTATTAAAATGACTTAGGCATAACTTGCACATATATCAGCTTTGCATATCATGTGAGGAGGAATTGTGTGCCTTTATTTTTTTTTTTTTACCACTTTTATTTAGTGCAATCTATATATTTTGCATAGATCTTATGTATATGATTTTCTAGGTTTCTATTATGGCTTTGTATTTTTACCTGTGGCATACAAAAAGGAGGACTTGAAGTAGAAAAAGGATGAGGCAGGCAAGCTGTGAGTGAGTGGGTGGGAATAAAAGGATTACAAAATGGAAAAATGATATCTGCTTCCAAGAATTAGACCTACATTTTTACACCTTAGAGTCACTCTGTCTCCAAGACCATGTGAGTGAAAAGTGTTTTATCCCACTTTGAAGGAAATAGAAAAACAAGAAGCATAGTTTCACATTTATATGAAACAAAGCTGAGTACTTGGCTAATGCATTGGCACCTAGACAGTGTTATGATTGTGATGAACCGCATAGGGAACATCATGTAGCTGATAGTTTGACTCAAATTCTCAGAAGTCCTAGTCCAAGTGTCCCATTTTTTTTCCCAGAAGTAAAGAGGAAAATTCATCCACAGCTGGACTGTTAATCACTGTACAGCATCTTTACATTTCTTTTCTTAGTAAAAGGCTCTTGAAACGGGCATGAACATGATTTAAGCCATTTTTTTTTGGTCTATAGTTACTCCTAAAGATGTACTCAGGGGTATTAGTATTTATTATTCATATTTATTATTCATTACATTCAGATCTACTGACATAAATGAGAGAGGGTCTGAGGTTACTTTCCACAAAAATGGTTTTTTCCTACCTTTGTAAAGTTTGTGAAAAGCCCTCCTCACCCCGCCAGACCAAGTTTGTTCTTATTTTTCTGTTATTCTGCCTCTTTTTCCCTGCTAAAAGACAAGGCTCAGAAGACTTCATTAAATGATAGGATAGGGACCACCCTTCGGGCAAGAACAACCTATCTCAAATGAAAAAGCCTCAGAAATATCATTCTGAAACAGTTAGGAAGCTAGCTGCATTACTTAATATCTCTTTGCCCTCTTCCCTAGTTTGCATGAAAAGAAAGAGAATAACTAATCTTTGGGGTTTTTTTCTCTCTCCTCCTTTTTTTTTTTAAAATAATTTTAAAAGACAGTTTATCTGGAATGTTGAATCCAGTTTCATTTGTGGTTCTTTTATCTTCTCCAGATGGATTCATTAACACATACTGACAGCATATAATTTTATGCAGCCAGTGATGGGTATTAAGCTTTAGGTGTTTCTTGCATTAAATAGGATCTTTGTTAGAATTAAATGGTCCTGGCTGCAGGCAACAGCCGTGTGAAGGACAGGACAGTCATCTCTGAAACAATGTGTTTGATAAAATAAAGTGAAGCTTCAATAGGATGGAAGACAGCCACCACAATTTCTCTGATTTGTCACAGATTTAGTGCTCTATGCAGGTCCAGGTGAGCATTACAGAATGTAGCTTTGAGAATGAGAAGCACAAATTTCTATCCATCAACATATAAGTGTTCAGTGCTTTGGACCACTCTTCCCCCTTCCATTGCCATTTTCCCAGGTAGAACTTTGATACACAACAAAGTAGTAATCACAACTAAAAGCAAATGCTAGGAAGCCGAGCTAAAATTCAGCATTTATGATTGGTGAGAAGATTAAAAAAACCTAACATTTTTGAATTTTGTATTTAACTCATGCTTTACCATGATGGTAGCCAGCACATAGCTTCCACAAATGTAAGAAGTTCAGTGTCTTAGAACTATTATTTATTGCCTCTAAGTTATCTTGGCTTTCAGCCAAGATCCCAGAGCAATTTGTTACAGATACTTTTATCTTTTCTTTCTTTTTTCTTTTTTTTTTTCATGGTGCTACTCCTGAACTAGGATCTGGGTGGCAGGAATACTTCATTCAGTACTTTCCTCTTTAGTATTATACCACTGGGTTCTTTTCATTAGCAAACATTTTATCTGTTCTCTTTGTGCTCATCCTTCACAAAAGTTGTTCACGTTATTGCAGCCCATGCACCGAGACCTTGAAAAAGCTGGGGAAGATTTACAAATGATTTCGTGAACACCTTGTCATTCTTGAGGAGAATTACAGCAGATAATCCATAGCCCAAGTTAGGAACAGGAGGGTTGATCACAAACTGACAGGTAATTTTGAAGAACTTACCATGGGACTAGGGAATGGTATAGCCCTACACTGAGAGTGAAATAAAGTCTTGAAGAGATTCTTCCATTCCCCTTATGCTGAATAGTTTATAATCTTGGTCTATATAAGTTTGAATCATACCAACTACTCAGTGGGTAGCTGTATTTTCATAAATTTCAGTGACTTAGGATAAGAAGTAGTGTGGAAAAATGAGATCGTAACTGGTTGACATGTAAGTTCTCCACTCCAAGCAGTTTTATTGCTGACATGTCAACATGTGTCATTGAGATCAGGGGTATATCATTATTCAGTGGCATCATCTGACAGTTAGACTAATCATAACATTTAAATAATTGTTATAAACTTACATTTCATGCAGAAGCCTGTTCAGTAGATTGTCCCAGATTCCATCTTTCCTTTAGATCTTGGAAAAATAAGGAGGTAAGACAAGGTAGTCATTACAGAAGAAAACATAAAGGATCATGTTAATAATAAAAAGCACCAGTAGCGTTATGATTTTTAAAACTTGTAGGTGGGCAAGAGGAGAAAACAGAGGGAGAGAGGTAGTTTGGAGGAGGAGGAGTTAATTTGTTCTCTGGCCCCAAAGTAGATTTTGGTTCCTGAGATGTAATACCATTCACTGGCTAAAAAAAGGAAACCTTGGCAGATAATACTTCCTATGATGTATGGTAGGTACATATGCTGCTTCTCACTTGGACAGCATCAAATACCTGTTCTTGTGCTCCTTGTTCTATGGTAATTTTAGTCAGGGATAAGTATAGACAAACACACAGTCTTATGTGTAGACTATGTATATATCTTTTTAAGAAATTGATAAAATATCTCAAGCTACACATCGTGGGGATTATATTTGTCCACCAATTGTTGGTGGACCAGTTCAGTCCAGTTGTGGTACTTCTGGGAGATTCTTTGTTGAAGTATGTCAAAACACACAGATGCATATTTGAAGCTATTTAATGACCTTGCTAAATGGGAGCTCTGATGCTTAAAGAAGTTGGGGAGACCTGTAAAAATTACTGACTCTACTACCCTGTGACCATATTATTCTAAATTGCTTTTATGGTCCTCATCCAAACTCAAATCCTAATTCAGTGACTGATTAGAAGAAAAATTCTGTCCCATACTTCTTGCCATGGCTGAGCATGGATGCTCTTTCAAAAAGCAAGCAAATGAATATCCATTTGAGATAATCATCAAATACATGTTTGAATATTTTAAAAGGGGTATTAAGTTTTTGATGCCTGAAGTTTTGGATGTGTGGCTTGAAAAGTAATAAAGGGAACTCATTTTTCATAAGAATCATAGAATCATTTAAGTTGGAGAAGACCTCCAAGACCATAGAATCCAACCTTTGACCAACACCACCTTGTCAACTCAACTGTAGCACTAGTGCCACATTCAGTAGTTTCTTGAACACTTCCAGGAATGGTAACACCACAACTTCCCCAGGCAGTCTGTTCCAGTGCTTGACAAGTTTTTTAGTGAAGAAATTTTTCCTGATGTCCAACCTGAACTTCCCCTTGTATAGCTTCAGACCATTTCCTCTTGCCCTATCGCTTGTTTACTGGGAGAAGAGGCTGACTCCCACCTGGCTACAACCTCCTTTCACGAAGTTGTAGAGAGTGATAAGGTCTCCCTTGAGCCTCCTCTTTTCCAAACTAAACAACCCCAGCTCACTCAGCTGCCCCTTGTATGACTTACTTTCTAGGCCCTTCTTCATCTCTGTTGCCTTTCTATGGAGAAACTCCAGCACCTCAGTGTTGTTCTTGTGTTGAGGGGACCAGAACAGGACACAGGACTCAAGATGTGGTCTCACCAGTGCCGAGTACAGGGGGACGGTCACTGCCATAGTCTTGCTGGCCATACTATCTCTGAAATAGGCCAGGATGCCCTTGGCCTTCTTGGCCACCTGGGTACACTGCTGGCTCATGTTCAGCCAGCTGTCATACAACACCTCTAGTTCCTTTTCTGTTGGACAGCTTTCCAGCCGCTCTTCCCCCAGACAGTAATACTGCATGGGGTGGTTGTGACCAGAGTGCAGGACCTAGCACTTCACCTTATTGAACCTCAAAGGTTCTGAGCCTGCCTTTTGAAAGTGGCTCACCTGGCTCTTTGCAAGAAGCAAACACAAATCCCCAGATGTTCTTAAAACTACTTGTTACCCCAAATCTGTGAGTAGAGAAACGATAGGTTGTCTCAGATGATCGACAGAGGCTCAAAATTGAAATGAAACCTGATGACAGATTATCACATATGTAGATACTGACATCTATATCACATCCTCTTTACTGGTGACTGCCACAGCTAGACTTACACAAACATGTTTGCAAGCCTAGTTACACCCTGTCTTTTGCCACATGGTGTCATGTGTTAGGCAGATTTACTAAGTTAGTGGCAGAAGTGGTAAGGCTACTTAATAGGCACAAACAGTTTAAAATGTCCACCATCTGACACACCTTTCAGCTGCTATCTTGTACCAAGGTTCATCCCCCTCCCTTCTGCATCTGTGATAAGCAAGCAAAGCTTGCCTCACAAGCTGTAAATAAAGTTTTTTGGAAAGACTAGGAGAAAACATTGAACTAATTGTGTAGGGAAATATTTGTGGAACACTGACATCTAGGTATTGTGCTCTGACGTGATAGGAGTCTCTGCTTGCCGTTTGTAATAAAAAAGAAATGAACAGTGGCATGTCAGAATATCTTGCGGATACATTTTCTTTTTCTAAAACAAGGCCAAAGCTAGTAAGCAGATTTACTCAGACTTGCAATGTCTTGGATTACATAAAATCATTTTGGTTACCTCCATTCTTTCTGTGCTAGATGAGTTATGGAGATAATGATTTACAAGTTAAAATATGCTCTTACTAATAGATTTTCAACAAATGAACATAGAGGGCTAATAGAGCCTCACAGGATGTTATTTGATCGTGAGGAGCAATACACTTCATAATTAGTTTCATTTGCACGTGTTCAGTGGCCACTGCAACAGTAATTTTTTTTATTGCTATCTCCAGAAATCATTCTCGAATAACTACCTGTAGATATACAATCCTGATGAAAATACAATGATATGCAGTCAAGAACCTAATAAATTATTCCATCAAATAAGGAAATTGCAGAAATTCATAGGTTGCTATGAATATTTTATTCTTTATATTAAATGTCCAGCCTATTCAGAGATTCAAGGAAATAAAGGGTTTTATAAGACAGTGTTTTAATCCTCAGCAACTAAAGCTGTTTCCTAAACCACTCCTATGCTGCCAATAGAAAGGGATGTGTTGATGAAACTGGAGACTTTTGTGCTCCATGCGGTGCTCAGAGCTCTGCAGACCTACCACTTGTTTGATCAGGTTACCCATGAGTAGATACAGAACACTAAAATGAGAGTTAAAAAAGCCTGTAGAGAAATGAAACTCACGATAGTATTGCAAAAAAGCTACAGAAAGTTTATCTTTTTCTCTCACACGCAAGCATGTTCTTGATTTTTCTCTCTTCTCCAGCCTTCCTTCTTCAGAAAGCCCCTGCATGGAAAAGTACTTGACTGACCCATGGGTCCTTGGCTATGTTTGTCATTTGGACTCCAGAAAGCATGGAGGAATTTTCATGTCCTGTTGAATTCACTGAATGTATCCTAACATAGCCCAAGATTAGCCTTTTGAGGACAGACATTGTCATCCTATGTATGCTTTACAGTCTGAAACACAAAATGATCCATTTCTCAGCTGGCATTTAAGCATTACTGGAGTAAGTGGAAAAAGCCACAACAATAAAATATTGTAATAAACCAGAATAAGTTACTTTTGTTCTTTTAATTTCTTACCATGGCAGTGAATCAAAACTTCCATTATTTGCATATCACAAAAAGTCTTTTTTGGAAGCTGAAAAAACTGTCATTAACATTGATTTCCAAGCATTATTTTTTGCTGGAGCATAAACCTTTTGAATTACTACTCCCAGGACTGAGGTTGAGTGACAAGAGACATGTTCTATTCTTGTAAAGATAGAATCCAGGGAAATCCAGACAGAGAGGAACATTTCAAAAGGCAACCTTTCCCCAAGATACTTTAAGCAGGATTTGTGCCTTTTTAAAATATTGTTCCATAGTCTGTGAAGTATAAAAAAAAAAACCTTACTCAAAAATTGCCATTAGGGTATAAATGGAGAAAATTAGTCAAATAGAAAAAAGGATGGCTGAAAGCTCAGGACTCTCACAATTTCTATATGAAATGGCAGAGGGAATAGGACGCTGTCTAAAAAATTTTAAGTATGACCAGTGATATGAATGAAGACAAAGAGGAGATAGTTAATGGGAATGAGAAACTAAAGTCAAAATATTGAAAGGTCTCAAGTGAAGGTGAGTTGATCATTTCCAGCCCAGAACTCCGAGAGAACTGGCAATTGAAATCTTTGGTCAGGAAGGAAATGTTTAAAATCTATAGTTGAAGTTTGCAATGGCACAAAACTGGAAAGAGGAAAATGCAATGCCTTTATGTAGAAAGACAAGAGAAGAGAAGTTTACTGGAAAGCAAGAAATTCAGGGGTCAAACATTGGAAGTATTTTAAAAATTGATAAAAAAAAGTTATTGAAGAGACTGAGGAATAGGATATTACAAAGGCTTATTAAATGTAGGTGCTGTCAGGATAATCTGATTTTTTTCTGTTTTTCTTTTTGTTTGTTTAGTTGCTTTTTTTGCTTGTTTGACTTTTTTTTCCTATACAAAGGAAGAACATCTGATCTTATTTAGTCAGAATTACATAGTTTCAGTTATGAAGCCATGTGAGGAATTAAGGAATTACTAGTTCTGTGTAGGAAGGTGCAAAAAAACCATGCAAAAAGCATGAGATCGTTTAGAAAAGTCAGACCAAATAAAAAAAAGGATACTGTTAGAACAAGAATTTTTGGGATTTAAACAATCACTGGTGGATTTTCTCAAAAATTAATCTTAGGAGCAATATGGTATGTTGTTATTGTGAATGATCCTGATTCTGGAACAAAGAAAGAGAAATCAGCAACACAAGCACAAGAGACAGTAGCTATAGAAATCAGCTTTGAAATCTTACACATGAAGAATTAAATGTCAGAAGATTCAGGGTAAAAGGAAAAGGACAAAATGAGCTACTGTTTAACATCATGCACCAGGGATAAATGAAAATAATTTCTGTGGTGCCCTGGGATCTCACTGTCCAGAGCAGGAATAGAAGGAAATTATTTGAATATAACTGTCAGTCCCAAAATGACTGTGAGCCACTGATGTGGTGTCATCATTAAAAAGTCAAATGTTCTCTTTGGATATATCAGGAGACATATGTGAGTGTCAATACCATAAACAGTGCTAGTGGGGAGGTGTTGTTTGGAATACTGTGAGTCTCACTACCTGCAAGAAAGACAAATTCAGATGAGAGCAAAGGAAAAGGAAGACTGCTAAAATGATTACGAAAATGGAAATCCACCTGTGAAAGAAAGAGGGTAGGCTGCACAGCTGAGGAGCCAGATGATTGCTACCTAGGAATGAAACAGAAGGATAAACACCAGAGAAGGAAGAGAGCTATTTCAACTACAAGACACCGTTGACGAAAGGATAAAATGGATATTCATTTCCCACAATTAAATATATGCTGGGTGTGGGAAACTTTCAAATCATGACAGTAATTATGTTTTACAACACTAAAAATTCTGTAAAGCTATAGTCAAGAAAGACTAAATCATAAGACTAAAACAAGTGCAAAAAGGAACTACTAGATGAATAGTGGAATGATTAATTTATAGCTCAAGAGACACTAGAAGAAAACTTGCCTTTCCCAGGCCAGAAAAATAAAGATGGAGAGAGAATATTGGTGAAATGTGCCAAGGGAATAAAGATCAGGGAAGAAGAAGAGCCATTTTAAGCTAAAAGAAAACACTGGTATGAGAATAAATAAATATGAACAGTCTATGAATAACTTTAATCTTCAAATAAGAAAAGGGTTCCTACAGATTGAAGTAGCAGCGGTAAGAACAGCAAAATGAGTGAATTTTTTAGTGAAATATAGTGAAATTATTGGGGGACACAAAATTTACTGCTGTTTGGTAATTATGAGAGATTGCTACTTCTGATAGCATGGAGTCAGTGGCTTAGGTGACCTAAACGGACAACTTAAAAGAGTCAATTTTCAGCAAGTTCAGATGCAAAGGTCAAGGAGAAGAAAGGGGCATTCATTTAACATTCTTCCATACATCACATTTCCTTGATCTTCACTTGCCCTAAGTTCCTATTTTCATTTCTATTCCTTATGCAGTCAGTGAATAATCAGCTGAGTCTCTCAACTCGTTGATAATGGTATGTCGGTTTTACACAAACTGCATAGCCACATCATATATACTAGAAACTACACTGAGGGTCCAAAGCAAATGTCTTTCCTTATTTTTCTAAATCCAGAGGGAGCAATAAATATTAGGTCACTTTTAGTTCTTTCACTGCATCATCTACTTTGGACATAAGGGTTAGAACAGGGAGGGAAAGGAGGACACGTGCAGAAACCAGATATGTTTTGCCACTTTCTGCCTTCCAATGGTTTATGAAACAAAATGATGCAAAAAAAAATTATCAGAGTCTTCATTTTTGATGCTGGCATAATATCCACAGTCTAACTATGAACCTTGAAAAGTTCACAAATAAATCTGGATCTCTTTTATATTGTTGTAAAAATATTTGCATGGCAAAAACTTTTCATATCAGGAAAGAATTCCATCTTGAGATTAGGTAAACGTACAGGAGCAGAGTGTTTCCATTCATTCATTGGATCTCTATAGAAATATTCCTAAAGTTGTCTTTCTCTGAGGTTTCCAGACCTTTGTGGGTCAGCTCAAAGTATAAAGAGAGATTTTTCTTCTGTGTTTGAGCACTTAATCTTTGTGGAAGCCAGAATAACACATTAAAAATAACTTTGAAGAGAAAGAAACAAAAGTCTTCAATACTTTAAAATGAAATATTTTGATGCCATGTTGAGTTTTCAGATAGAGGTGCATGCAGATCTCATTCTTGGCACTGATTTTCTCTCTATAGGCACAGTGGACATGATGATAAATTTATCTTTCAGTTGTTTCCAACTGCTATACTTTATTTACCTTAAGAAGCAAGGGAAAAAGGCTGCTTCATGAAAGGCAAGGCACATAACTCTGTTATTGCCAGCTGCTGGATGTGTAGAAAGGGACTTGAAGAGGCAATCAAATTATGTCAGTGGCAGAATGATTCAGTGGGATTCAGTGTTTTTTAAAGGTCAGGCACCAGCCTGATTTATTTCCCTTTTCTTGAGTGATAAGACAGAGCGAATAAACTGAATAGAAAACCATTGCTCTAATTGCTGTATAGGGAAACAATTGTTCATTGGGATCAAACTTCAGGCATATTTCTTTCTCTGATTGACCTTTTTCTGTGTCTTTTCCTTTCCTCCCTCTGGTTTATTCTTCAATAATAGTAGCAAATTATAATTATCCCATTCAGGTCATCTGCTTTTTTCCCTCCTGCGAATTCTCAGAAATTTCTATTGTTCTTTATCTATTCTTTGTTTCAGCAGGAATTTTGATTGTTTTGCTAGTACTTAGTTATATATGGGAGGATAGCCTGAGATATATCATGTCTTTCATTCTAAAAAATCCATGAATCCAAGAAACGGTTGCAGTCTTCCTACTCCTATAGGCAGGAATAAAAGGATCCATCCTACCTGCTACTTAAGGTCTACCAAGAATTGCTTTTTCTTCCATTTTAAAATTCAACTGGTTTTTTGTTTTGTTTTTCCCTCCACAAACTTGGATCTGCTTTTCATGCTACTTTTTGTCCTTTTCAGATTATTTCAGGGTGTTTCTTTCATAACATCAGGCACCCTTATGGTTAGACTTTACTCTGAGCAGTCTAAAGTGGTTGTCTTGTAATCACTGGAGCAGTGTAAGTTGGACTCAAGCTTTTAATCAGAGGTACACTGAACAAGAGCTGTTTGTATCCAGACTTCTGTTGGGACTTTCTCTGGAGAGAACCTAGTGAATTCTGTCAAGTTCACCACAGTCTGTAGGTTTGCAACAGGAATAAAATACACAAATTAGGATTTATGATGCAATGTGCTGCAAAATTGCTCCTAGCCTTTTCTTGCAGAAAATAAATGAGACTGAAGTGAAACAAAAATTGCATTCATCACTTGATTAAAGCCTTTCACAGCCCATGTATTCCAAATAGCTTTATGAATTACTGTCATTGGGAATGAGGTTTGGAGGAGGGATTACCAGAAGTTAAAAAAAAGCAAGAGAAAAAGAAAAAGAGAGAAGCAATTGCAATATAACACCAACAAGAAAAAAAAATCAAATTATTATTGCACTTGACATAGTTGTGTTTTGAAAAAAGAATTCTGCTCTGTGATTCAAAATCCCCCCACTACTTCTACCTCCTAGGTGAGTCTGGTCTGGCACATTCACATGTGTTACTTTTGTCCACACTGCTTTACTGAGATACCAAATCTTTAGAGAAGGACTGGATGTTTTCCCAATGTGTATTTTTTAGCTATTACCAGGATGCCTTGTTAGGAATTAAAGAAAGGAAGAAACAGAAAAGTACACAAAGTTGCAGAAAAAGTAATTAGTGAGATCAGGAAGAGGGCTCTGAGCCTGCAGAGCTCAGTCCTGTCCTGCCAAGTATGACAGTATTTCCTGTTATTCACCCCAGTGTTAAATATTGTAGAAAAACTAAAAAATTAAAAAAGCCTCCAGAGATTTGTGAAAAAACTCCACGGAATCTTAATGTCATAATCACTAAGTCATACAGATTGGCCTTGACTCATATGTATTGATGTCTTCTTTCTTCTGATGCAGAGCATTTATTTTACAGAGCAGGTACATTTCTGTCCCTTTCATATTTAAAAACTGTGTGTATAATATAATTTACATTACAGAGACTTCTTTTTTCCTTCCTGAAATCTTTCACCTCTCATGAAATGCAATTTCGTCTCCACACCAGAGACACTTTAATCTGTTGGCACATTTCTGAGTCAAGCATCACAGTCACCAGGTACTGAGAACCTTAGCTGATTGTTAGCCAACCTTAATATGATTTTGGCTATAAGCATATGGTACCTAACAAGACTTATTTTTTTAATGTGAGCCATGTTTTGAACCAAACTGGTGTCCAATGACTCACGTCTTTTCATCAAGTGCTGCACAGACTCTTGGCCACCGATATAAAAGCAAGCAGGAATTAGATTAGTTCTTTATATTTAGATAGTGTTTTAAGATTTTGAGGTTAAGCGAATTACCACTGTCATTGATAATGGGAATAGACTGATTTCAGGAATCGCTTTAGGACTTTATCCTAATGAGAGAAAAATTAGACTATGAAGCAGATGGTCTAGGTTATAGTGATGCTACTAACACTAACTTGTTGGGGAAGTCACAAAACTTTCTCATGCTTCAGTTTTCTTTTTATAACATACCAGGGTTTCCTCTGAGTGTACTTCGAGAGTCACTGTTTCTGAAAAGATGGTTATTAATGATTGTTTTATTATTTACAATGTATTTTATTTTTAATAATCATTGTCAGCTAGGAGAGTCTCTCCAGATGCCATGACAATAATTAAATAGCACAATACAATAAAGATAAAAACTTCTTTAATTATTTTTTAATAGGGCTTTGGTTGGACTACAGAATGTCACTGAAATAATAATAACATGAAAAAAAAAGATTTGTGTCTCTCTGTGATTTTCCAAAGTCAATGATCTGTAACTGCGTGTTAGCTGTTACACAGTTGTGTCTCTAGGTATGCATTTAATACTTTTAATGTGCCCTTGATTATATGAAAGCTTGATTATTCCAACATTTTTCAGGTTCTGCATGATAATCAAGGCTGTGCTAGAAGGAGCTGATCTAATGCCAGCTGATGTCAAAGCCAAACTCAGCACTAAATACTGCAGGCAATAGTATAGGTCTTCTAAGTCAGTGTTCCCTGAAGGGAAGTTGTGCAGCTCCAAACTGGACAGCAGTGGGCCTCAGTCACAGTTTTTCTTTGATTTTTTCCATTACATTGGAAAGAATTTCTTCAGCTTTTTGGTTGCAGCAAGCTACTTGGAAAATTTAAAGGAGGTGTAACTGCTCTCATGACAGAAACAACCTGTTGAAACTTGCCCTTAGATCATTCCCACTGTTTCACCTCTCAATAATGAGCTTGTCTCTTCACAGTTCACTTATCATATAGTCTGCAGGACAGAATCATAGGAGTTAGCACAAGTACTCAGGCTCAAGGTGACTGATAACCTGAGAGATTCCTTAAAAATCCTCTTCATAGGGAAGTACATGTTGGAACTAGATAAATTAATAGATAGACAGTGGATGAATATGTATGAGGAAACAGTAGCAAAAGTCTATTATGCCATCCATAATTCCCTGCCAATGCAAAATAATTTTTGTTCAAGTTCTTGCTAGTGTTCCTGTCATTATTAATTTAAAATGCCAAGCAGAAGAATCTGGATGACAATTGTCATCAAGCATTATGTATTACTATGCCTAGTGTTTAATTATCATTTTCAGTGCCCAAGGTACTTCTTTCATCCTGTGGACATCTGCAGCATAAATGTCTGAGGTAACATCTGAACTAATCCTACCAGGTTCCTTTTGCGGACAATGAGAGAACATCAGTCCTCTGACCTGAGTTAGACATCTGCTTTAGTGCAAATTGAATCACGTTCTAGGAGTGAATGTTTTTCCCCATTGTTCATAAAGCCAGAGTAATCAGTGAAATGGTCACACTGTAGACATGCAGTCAGATGAGGAACATTCCATCCTTGTATATTCCAGCTTTTGGAAAACTCAGTAGGAAAACTCAGTTTTACTAAACCTGTATGGAAAACAAGGTTCATAGTACCTAATCCAACAATGGCAAGTACTGAGATGTCTTATTGCTTGTTCTTTGTTTTTCAAATCTAATTTTGTAATCAAGATCCTATTGTGGGATTCTATATCCCCTACCTCTACAATAAATGCTTTCAGTTAGTTATTGGTGTTCTGGACGATTTTGAAACGTCACCTATTTCAGTCTCATCCTTTAAAATAGGAATAATAGTTTCCTCTCATTGTACTGTTGTGAGGGTGAAGATCATACATGAGTGTGAGGCACCAAACTGTGCATGGTAAAGAAGATGTTATTAGCTCAGTTCCACATCTTGTGCTTCAGCATGGTCTTAGAGACAATTTCTAATCACATCTGCAACAAATCGATTTGAGCTGTAAGCATTTTGGAGTATTTTACACTGTAAATGGAAATCCTCCTATAGTGCCAAGCTCTAAAAGCCAGTTGCATCAAAAATTCTATTTGAAGTGGGGATTTTTCCTCAAATAATAGGAATCTGACATTGCTTCTGATTACTTCTCATCAAAGGCTCATCTTTATCTGAGGCCTCTGCTCCAGTTCCTTATTTTCTCCCCTTCTCCTCTGTCTCTGCATACATTTTAAAGTCTAATTTAGGTTTCCAATACCATACTAAATGTTATCTGTTCCTTTAGATCCTTATTTAACTGTTCTTGTCTTAATTTCATCGCTTGCAATTGTAACTCATTATTCAGGTTATTTCTCACAAGATTGATTTGAGTATCAGGGGATCATTTACTTTTCCATTATAACAGCCACTTCAGGTTATAAATTCTGACTGTAAGGAGAAAATGTGCTTATCAGTTTTGTCAGCATTTGTGTGAAGCAGGACTGGGCTTGTGGTGCACAGACTCTCATGACTGATACAATTCCTATCTTTGTGTTTTCTGTGTCTAATCCTGCTGTTGCATCTTCTGCATGTTGAAGTGCAGAGGAAAACACTCAATTTTTGTTGCCATTTTCTGATGTGAATTAAGTATATGCCTGAAGTGAGAGGATCTTCCAATCTCAGACTTCTGTTAAGAGCTGCTACTCAGGGGAGCAGATGGTTCAAGTGATTACTAGCTATGGCTTATGCTTCTCTTGTTGGGAACAATTATGGTTTCATTTTCTGTGTGTTGCATCTTTAGATTTCCAAGTTATTTGCTAAAGCGTGCTGCCATTTTGTGTTCATTTCAGTAGCATATGTTGCAGAAGGTCCTTCGCTTTTCACCATGGGGGCTCTTGTTCTTCCTTTTTGTTTGGCTTTCCCTTCACAGTAATTAAATTTCTGAAGAATGAAGTAGGAACTGATCTTTAGGCATGTAATGAGAATGTCTATGGACACTCCCAAGCTGGATTTCTGCCTCAAAATAAGCTAGATTCATAGCAAGCAGTAGCAAAGACTAAAACTCCTTCCCAATTCGGAGATACAAACTCAGAAAATTATGGTCTAAATTGCTTCCCTACCCTTGATATGTCTTACCGGTTATTTTAGTAATCTCTTCAAGCGAAGCATTGAGTGTTGTTTGTCTGATACTCAGTCTTCCAGGTTAGGCATTCTTCCAAGCACTGACAGAAAAGGTTTGCAGGGGTTTAGTTTGATACTAGTGTTGGATTTCAGGTAAGATCCCTCAATTACTCCATGATTACTATCATTGTATCCGTTATTTGGTTAGACCCTCTTGGCTGAGCTCAGGATACTTGCATTAATTTTTATTACCAAGGAAACACAAACTTTGGCCAAGCCACTACCAGGTATCATGGGCTTGTCACAGTTTTATGGCAGCACTGAGATGTTTACCTCCCTGAGTTTTTTAAAGTCAGGGTCTTCCTTTTTTATAGAAGTTCTCCACACAGCTTCTGTCTATCTACCAGGCCCCTGGGGGCACCACCAGGCTTACCTGCCCTTGCCCAGTACTCCAGGGCTTCCTCCTCCCTGCCCATGGCCCTGGACTCCATGGCAGTCCCCCTGTGGCCACCAGCTCCTGCCCCAGTGATGCCCAAACGGTCTGGGCTGGTCCCCACAGCCCTGCCCTGCCTAGACACACCAGCCCATGTCCCAGCCTTGCCTTGGCCTGCCACATCCCCAGGGAGATACCCAAAATGTCACGGGCTGGGACTGTCCCTATGCCCCTCAGGATGTCCTACTCCCTCCCTGCCAGCCCAGGGATCCTCTGCAGTTCCCAGCAACCCTGGTCCTGGGGAGCTGCTGGCCCGCATGGTGCCATGGCACTGTCTACTCTGTCCCTAACTGGAAAGCTGCTTGGTGTTCGCGTGGTCTGCAACTGCTGCATCCCGCGGCAGTCAGGTTTTAATGCTGGTTTTATATGAGTGATTGCTGGGGAACAGCTGGCGCTCATAAAATGAAACTCAGAAGATCTTGTTAATGACTTGTCACCATTTTTCTTCTTTGCTTTATGGGTCAGGGGAAAGCAAACAGCTTCCTGGGTCTGTGCAGAAATGCCAGGCAGCCTTTCCCAGCAACTAGATGCCGAAATGACATTGATTAACCACAGTGCCTTAAACTAAAACTGCGCAGAGTGCTCTTACACTGTGGGTGCATGTGGAAATCTACCGAGTAAGAAATGTGACATATCTGGAGGGGAATGGCAAAGTGGCAGAAAAGTTAGCCAGCAAATGTCTCTCTTGCCCGTGATTTACCCAGGCTAATCCTGCTCTGAGCACAACTTGTCTGTGCAGCTCAAAATGGCAGCAGCACACTGGCTCAAAGGGTTCCCTGTACAGCAGGAGCTGCAAGGCTTGGGCTGGTGTTATCACTGGGGGTAAATGCTTCAAAGTGTCCCTGAAGCAGAAAAGCCTCAGAACCAAGGGTTTTTGAAGCTTCAGGTTTTCTTGTGCAGGTTCCAGATTAGCTCATTTGCTACTAAATTGCTGTTTTCTCAGATAAAGCTCCTGTCCATACTAAGCTGCCTGATGTTGTACTGGAAATGCCAGCTGCTTTAAAATACAAACTGAACATAATTCTCAAAATAAAAGTCCTTTACAGCTATGTCATGTAAAATGAAAAGTAGGAAGAATCCCCAGGCAGCTGTGGATAAAAAGGTTGAGCTGTAGTAGGAGGGCATCAGGTGTGACAGAGAGAAACCTAAACATTCTCTCAGTCCAACATGAATATTGTAATATTAGATTGTAAAATCATTGGATTGGAATCTCTAGGGCACATAAATCTTCTATTTTTTCAGCAAGTGAGAGAAAAAGGAGAGTTCAAAGATTGCTTGCTTGCCTCAGCAGCAGTAATCTGAAGCACTGCAACACACACCACTGCCTCGAGTCAAATGAACTTAACTAGTCCCTTATTTGGGAGAAAGAGAAGTATTTTGTGCATCTCTTCAAATCAGTTATTCAAGCTAGTAGAGAAAAAAATGTTATGCCATCTCCTCTCTCTACCATCAAAAGACTCTATCTTTAGAGGCCTATCTGTCTTTGATCACTGGAAAATCTTCCAAATTAGTGATGAAATAGAAAAATCCTCTGGCCTGAGCTCAGATATGTAGTTTAAGTCCTAATTCACCCATTCAAAATCTAATGGGAAATAAATGCCTAGAGGCATTAAGTTCCTAAAAGCATTTGTGGGTCTGACCTCTTCCCTTTATTAGTACACTGACACTTTAGAGTTATCTAGTTTATTAAGAAAGACATATTTTACATGGAATTTTGTAAAACTAGTATATTGTTTAAATACTACATTAGAAAAGCACCTGAGGAGCCATGCTGTTTTCTTGAGTGTAAAGAAGCATTCAGGCAGCTACTTAAAACCATACCATGTGCTCACTTCAGAACTGCTCCAAGCTATCAGCTGCATCTGCATTCATATGTACAACATATGGCATTTGGCTACTACATTTGAACTGTTGCAGCAATGGCATTGAGATGATGTTCCTGAGATTGTTTCCACCCTGTGGCAAATGAGGGATATGCAGGCTTCTGAGCATAACTTCATCCTAGATTCAGAGATGTCTTCTGTTAAGCCAGTCTCTTTCACTCAGCAATTATCCCTTACACTCCCATTTATACTGAGCCATAAGCTAATAAATATATGAACCTTGTTTGATGCAACAAATGCACTGATGAACAGGAAAATAAAGTACCTTTAAAACTAAGAATATTCAAGTAAACTACCCATCAAATCTGTGGATGCTAAGCCTTGTCACAAAGCCAAATGGGCTCATTCAATGCTCTGTCAGCTGAGATGAACATTTAAGATACTGATATCTAATCCTTATCACCACCACTGGAATTTAGCTACCTAAATAGGAATGTCTATTACTGTTTTAGATACCCACCTATTGTGAAATCGATTGCACAACTGAAGGGCAGGGAAGGTAAAATAGGCTTATTTTGCCTTCCAAGTGCCAATTCATGAAGGCATGGCATCCCATAGGTCTCACATCTCATCTGCCAGCCCCATTCAAATACTTGATATGCAGCTGGGCATTCAGAACAGAGTTAGATGTCTCTGTTTTCTGAACTCCAAACTTTGGAAAATGCTATTGCTGCAGAAGAAAGGACAGAAAAAACATTTTTAGTAGCAACTCATAACAATCACCCATTTTCCTTTCTGGTCCCGTGAACCATGAATAAATGCCAAATCTGTAACGGTGCAGGGAAGGAGAGGTGATGTGAATGATACTTACAATTTCAGCATAACTAATATCCCAGAAGTGAAGAGTTGCTTTCCAAAAACCTTGTGTCTGGTGTTGAAGGTCAGGAGAAGACTGAAATGTAAATCTTTTCTCAGAGCTTCTCAGTTGTTAGCTACAGAGAGATTCTTAATACCTGGTGTTCTCCATGTATCCCATAAACAGCCATAGGTGGAGGAAAGCCAGATATTTGCTTCAACATGAGCTATAAAACATTTGACTTATAGGTTTTTAACTATTTGATTCCAAGTTTCATGTTTGTTGAACTATTATTGAGTTATGTAGTGAATATTCATGTATAGTATATATCTGTAGTGTATATATTATGGTTTTATATATTCAGTGTGTATCTATAAATAAGATGCTTATATACTGTATAAAGAGGAAAAAAGAGAAAGCTATGTAGCATTTATTGTGTATATACTAATGATTGGGTTATACTTCTGTTTAATTTGTATTCATTAGCACCTTGCTTTCTTAGCATGTGAGACAAATCAACTTTAACTTCCTTAGACTCCACAAGCAACATTCAAAAGTCACAGAGCAAGGGTTTGGAAGTCAAACATCATCTTAATTGAAGCTGTTTCTAAAACTCAGACTAAATTTCCATATCCTGCAATATACCATTCCTGAGAGAAGGAATTCTTTTTAGCATCTATCTCATTACTGCTTCATGATTTTGACATGATCACAACTGTTCTTTTCACTTCCCATTTCTAGACAGCCCTGAATAGGAACTATGTCAAAAGGTCAAGGACTTTGACAATTCACGGTCTCCTCAGGTGGTCTTCAGGATCTTCATCAGATCTCAGAGCTTCATATTAGGTTCTCTGAGGTGGCTGGAGTGATTTCCCAAATGGTATGTAAATTCATATATTTTGGTCTGTCTGTGAAATTATATTGCAGTTATCACTGCAATATTCGAGGTTTTTTGGCCACCAATAGCTAATGGCCAGGGCAGTAAAGTTTATTTTAATAAAAATATCTGATAGTAACTAAGCAAACAATGGTGGCCCACACAGGACTCAGGTTACTCTGTTCCTGCTTATAAAGCATTAGTCAGCACCTTATTGCAGTGCTTCACTGGTAGGATTATTCTTGAATTAAAAGCTGTAAGAAGACAAACAATGTAAACGCCCAACAGGAGATTTGTGTCAGTAAAATACATGATGAATTTACTAGCGCTATTATTGTCTCTAGCAATATCTGATTTTGCTTTCATAACTTTAAAAACCTTACTCCTATATTTAAAAACTAAGAGGTCTTGGTCATATAAAGACCTCTTATTTTCAGCCCTTCCGATATTTACTTTGCAACAGCCCTGAGAATATCAATACACTTGAAATTTACAGCGCCACAATCAAGGACAACCACTGGTTTCGTTTTTTTTGGAAGTATCTGTAGACAGTAGCCTTTTGCTGTGAGTAAGACGCCTGTGATGTGAACTGAGATAACTGCAAAGAAGTCTACAAAGCTTCTATTGAACTTGTTGTTTGGAGGAAATATTTCTATCATAGCTTTTCAATGCATGGAATGTAACACTTCCACCAGCTTAGTCCAAAAGGCATTAGTCTGCTAAATCGGGTGGTGAGACAGGGGTTCCATCTGGTTTACCAGATTTGTTTGTCTAACAGATAGGCTAGTTGTAGGATCCATGGAATTGAAACCTATGACAGGTTTAAGTGTTTGTGTGCATGTATTTGTGTGTTTGCAGGGTTTCTTTGGCTTTGTTTTGTTTTGTGGTGTTGTGTGGTTTTTTTAGCAGGTCATAGTAGATAAACTATGATGTTTCCTTTTGTCTCTAAAAACTGTCTATTTATTCCTTCCTGATATCTGTAATATTTACCTTTCTTCCAGTAATTAGACACCTCCCCCACCTGCCACAACTTTTAAAGATGATAGAGAGTGACCTTGCACTGCCAGCTCCTTCAGCACTCTAATGATGTTCATTAGTAACAAATTAATGAAAGGAATCCCTGTCAAAGTAGCAAGGGTATGTGATTGGCTGCTTCAATTTACAGATATCTCTTGGATGTTGAGTATCTTTACTCCATAGTTTGTGAGGACCTGTGGGTGAAACATTAGTGCTTTCTTGGAATGTAAAACTCAGTAAAAGGATGTTAACATAAATCATATATTAATATTTGAATTAAACTATTTGAGTTGTTATGTGGTTTACAGACCTCAAAGAAGTGACGTCAATGCACTTGGCATGCTGCAATGTTCACAGCAAACCCTGGCCTAGTTTAAAGATATATTGAGATGTGCACTGAAGAGGACTACTAAGGGAAAGACTGATTCCTTAGCCCAGGACCTGTGACTGGGATTAGTTAAAATTAAGGATGTAGATTTTAGCTATCTGGGGGAGAGATGTCCAGTGTTGCTAGATTAAAATACACTGATGTGACCACATGTCTTCTCAGTGTGCTGAAAATATTAATCACTGGTCTAGTTAACAGTGTGGTCCAAAGCAAGAAATTGGTTGGCATTCAGGACATCCCAGTTTGCACATACCATGAGTGAGATAAATCTGATCTTTAGAGGAGCTGGCCTCAGTTGTGTTCCAGATGTATCTTTCTCTCTCTCCATCTCCTTCCCCTTCCCTCACTGATGGTTTTCACTTAGCTTTCCTATTTAAATCTGAATATTAAGTGGGATAAGTCCAGACTTGTGTCATTCTGACGAGTTATCAGGGCTGTGTTCTCTTCTCGGCTGCTGTGTGTCTCTGGGTGCTCTGTTTTCCTGTCTGTGAGATAAAAGTAGTACTTGCATAGCTGTTGATGCGTTTGATGCTCTGCAGGTGAAAAGTGCAGTGCTGTGAAATGTTGTGACTGTACAGTAACATTTATGCTTGTGGAACGACTACATAAAAATTTAGAGCCTTACCATCACCACGCAAGGTAATATGTATGAAGCACTGTGAATATAAACCACTCGTTCGGCCGCCTGATAGAATCCTTGCTAAGGTAACGATTTAGATAATCTAAATATTCTCTTTGGGCAGATACCAAAGACACTTAGTTTAACACTTTTCTGCAGAAATGAACACTGGACCATTAAAATAATTGATTTTTAATGAAATCTGCTGGAATTTATGTTGTTTTGTTTTTTAAGAAAAAAATGAAGGAATAAGCATGTGTTCTACTGTTTTCTAGTATTTCTTCTTATTATGTTCATAGTTTAAGTAGGCCGACGAAAGTAAAGAGCCAAAAAATTACCTTATGAATCAGTTATGGTCTGAGAAGGTTTCCATCTTAGCAGGACTCAGTGAATCAATGACACCTGTTTCCTCTATCTAAAAAATAAGGCTAACAAGTATTTAACTATTTCACATGCATATAAAAAAATTAAGCATTTATTAATCTTCCAAAAGCTTTCTGAAATTTCTCAATTAGAACACTTAAAATGGCAAAGTTTTGTATTATCATAATCATTATTTATGGTGAATGAATTCTTCAGTTTTAGATATTCTTGTTCCTGTGAGTCTTTTAGTTTTGGTTGTCCCTAAATTTCCTGAACATAGAGGGGCTGGTCTGTGAATGTTTTATGAATACCAACAGTTCCTCAACTGTTGTGATGCAAATAAAGCCCAGGTTATTGTGATATCATACATGTGACCATCTTTCTGTAGTGTGCACTTTTTCATTTCTAGGAGTTTGTTATCTATTGCAGGAGGTGACATTTTATGTTCCTTTTAAGATGTAGAACATTATAGAGGAGAGGCATGTACTTTGCCTTTTCATATGAGATTTGTTTTCTTGTCTGCTCTTTTTATTTTTTTTTTCTTTTTGCCTTACCCCATAAGAGTCATTAAGGATATGAAAAGAAAAAGACAGTTCTTTCTTTATAGCAAACATAGCTTTAATGTGTATTTTTCTCTTTGCATTTTCTTTCTGATCTTCCAGCGTGGAGAGCAATTTGCCTGCTAATTCATTTACACCTTCTTTTGTTAGCCTGTCTGAACACCCAGTAGAATAGGAAAATCTGCAAGCATAAACATGCAGAAATATTTCCTACACTAGCCATTTGGAATTATAAAGCTGGTATCTCCAGCTGAAGGCTTAAATTCATGTGTGGCGTAGTGACAGTGACTGAGTAAAGGGGTCATGGGATACTCTCGCTGCTCAGAGGTGAAGAGGGCAAGATCACATCTGCCCTTCAGGCTGGACCAGATCACCTGGAGACATCCTTCGTCCAGATTAAAACCTTTCTGTTTTCCCTTCATCTCTTGCAGCTATCTGATGAGTTACAAGGTGCAAATTTCTAACCTCTTCAAGTCAAAGTGACTATTTCTGTGGCTGGCCTTTGCTGATCTTCATGGTTTTGCCTTATAGAAGTAGGTGAGCCATCATAGCTGGTGATGATCCATGGGGTGAAGAATCTGTTCATCTAATATACCTGATGAGTGAAGAGAATAACTGAGCAAGCTGCTGCCATGGGGCAGAGACTCATCATACAAACTGATACTGAGCCCTCAGCATGGTCATGACCCAAATCGTGATACTTGACCCTGCAACATTCCAAGCATCCACTAAGAGGCACTGATTTGCACTGCATTTTCTAGGATATAATACACCTATGTACTATCAGCATAAGACATGACCTTACAGATGAATAGGGCCTCTCTGTTGCCGTACTCTGGGTGCAGACATAAATTCTGCTTAATTTGATACTCATACACTTGCAGGCACTTCTCGTTCACCTGCTGTCTTGATGGTTTCTCCATGGTTTTATTTTGCCTCTTACTCCAGGCAGGTATGATTGATTCATAAAGCACAGAGTTGTACTTAGCAAAGTTATTGCTCTGTGCACAGTTTAGAATCTCAACCAACTTATTTTAAACATTGAACACAGAGGGATGCGGAGCCTGTTAATTGCAAATATCTAGGTCTCTTTTTTTTTTTTGTTATTTTGTTGTTGTTGTTTTGTTATGGTTGTTGGGTTTTTGGGGCTTTTTGGTTTTTTTTAACGCATTACTGAAAAGCAAGCATTCTTCCATGTATAAATGGAAAGTTTTATTTGCATTGTGTTTTCCCAATGAATTCTGGCCAGTTAAGCTGAGTGATGACTGATGATAACTGGATGTTTCTTGTAGGAGCAGAAACCCAGTTAAGGTCTTCTCCTCACACTCAGATCTGAGCCCCAAATAAACTGGGAATACATGGTTGAAAGGCCAGAATGTTTGTGAATAAACACGGAAGGATAGCTGTTCTGGAAATGTGCAATCTTGAGTCTGAGTCATGAGTTGGTTTTCATCTCTCAGTGAACAGAGTTTAACTGACAAAGTGTACATGTCACATAATCTATGCAAACAACAGGGGACTCACCTGTGCCATTGAATTTAGGCTGGACAACATGAAATTTCTCATGCTGTGAAGTGTACAAGAACTTAATTATTCATTTAAGGTCAGAATTACTTGATTCAGTTGTGATTTTCTGATCTACTAACCAATGGCCACCTCTGTCTCCTCTATCTAGGATATTCTAGGGAGAAAATCTGAAATGTTCAGGGGAAGAATAGCACATGTTTGCCACTTAGTTTCTAAAAAAAAGACAGTGGATCTGGTGACCTTGGCTCTGTACTCAGTGAGAAGGAAGAAGGTTATTCTTGTGAGCCAAAGGATTGCATTTGGCAACGTAGTCCTCAGGCAGAGCAGACAACCAGCTCAGATTTCTCATGGCAACTACGAGGTTTTGAAAGATCCCTATCTCCACTACACATGTAGAGAGCCCTTTTTGAAATATATATTCCAAGTTTTCCCTTGGACATATTGCAAAAGAGATGAAGGGGGTGAGAGTGCAACAAAGAAGGGGAAAGGAATTTGACAAAAAGATAGTGAATGGAATGAGGTCGTTATCAGAAGAAAAAGGATAGCATAGTAAAAACCAGGATGTATATATATGAAGGTGCAAGTTCATCTGTGAAGATCTGATGCAGGTGGTTAAAGGGAAGCATGAAGTAAAAAATGTGCAAGTGAGAAAGGCAAAAGGTTATGCAGAATAAGGTTCAAAGAGATGTTTTAATATTTACACATTATATCAATTCTCTCTACAGAAAATGTTGTTTCATTAAAGCTGATTTCAGCTCCATGATTTGATTTTTAAGTGCGGAAGTGAAAACTGCAAATATTTTTCCAGGTTTCATTTTACTTTAAACAAATAGAAAGTGTTGTAAAAATACAGTTAGAATTTAATTTCGAGGGAAAGACAATATGACAGTCTTGTCAATTTAATTTAATTGGAAATATAAACATTGGCTGTTTGAAAGCCCTGAAAGCCAGATTGCGGCATTTTTCAGAATTTTGGAACACAATGTGTTTGGTACAATGGGGTTTTGTCTTTTTTTTTTTTTTGATCCTGCTTTAAGGAAAATAATTATGGAATATAGAAATCTCCAGCCAAAAGAGACTTTATTCTTGCACTAGGCCTTAGGTGCTGCAATCATGGTGAAGCTGAGTACTTTCCATTTGCTGTCCATGCAACCTGCCTTTGCACAAAGTTCACTGCAGTTACTCACCTGGGCTCCTGTGGCAGGGCTTTTTCTGAGCTGCCAGGAGAGTATTTTCCCTTGTTTTGTTCTGTTATTCTCATGGGTTTCCTCATGGCCTTATATCTGCAATCCTATGCATCAGCCATATAGATGGTTGTTACAGGACGCAATTGCCATGGAGAATGGCCCTTCCTGCCACCTTCCTACCGCTCATCTTACGACTTTCAGTTTGTATGAGGGAAATACAAAACTTAGAGCATAGTAAAGTAGGCAGTGGTCATCCATATGCTGGGTCAGGATTGTCCAGTGAAACACATGCACAAAAGATTAGTGGCCAATCTGTGTGCAACACCTGTGTCCAACTAAGTATGCTAGAGTCAGCCTGAAGAGCATCATGAATGGGAACAGCTCATAGGATCTGGAGTATGTCCTGATGTTAAGTATGAAGTGCTAGGGGACAAGGATGTTGATGGCTACCATCACTATCCTAACTGCTTTACGAGGGAGACCAAAAGGGGAATGCTTGCCTGGCGATGACTCCCACCTGGTCACAGAGAGAAGCTTTCATTTATCTTTTGCCCCTCTCTCTCTTTTTATTCCCATTGTTTTTAATGCTTTCAGTAACTTTGAAATTGGAGTATTTGTCTTCACCTCCAGACCCCACTAATGAAACTTTCTACATTAAGCCTGTCTCAAAATCCTTCATGCAACACTTATTCAAATTCAGTGCTACTCAGTAAAGACTGACTTAGTAAATGTGATTTATTGCAAGGTTGGCTTACTTGGAACAAGTCAAATATATTTTTGTCAAATTCTTCCAGACTTGACCAAAATCAGAGTTTTCATCTCACAGGATGTAACAGGTACACAAGAATTTATCTCTTATATGGATTCTGTGTCACTCTTGTTGTTTTCTCCCTGCACAAAGTTGATTTCATCTTGAGAGGAGGATTGGACAAACCTGCACAGTCACAGCATCAACTGCCAATAGGTAGATTGCAGGAAAGAATAAAGCTGTAGTGTAGAGCCAAAAAAGCAAGATGTTTCTTACTCTCCTCTCATCATTGCTTGCTTGTCCCCATGCATTTCTGCAGTACCTTCAGGTTTAAACATTTTTTTGCATAAAATAGTCCATCTGAGTCCTCTGAAAGTATTAATACCACAGACTAACACTACTATGGACTATGGACTAATATATAATCAGTTAAAGGCAATGGAAAGAATATTGTGCTTGTTAACTAAAATCATATTTTGGGTCATGTCCAAAAGGATTTCACTATCTTGGTTGCTGGTGGCCATCCAGAGGGTTTATATGACCTGTTTATGGAAGACTACTTCATCCTAATTCTGTTAAAGACACCCGTATATACTGCTTGTGGAGCAGAAAGGATTGCATCCCTCCCTCTGCAGAGAGCGCCTAAATGACTAATACATACTAGGCACTAAAGTTTTAGATGGCTAAAAATAGGTAGAATTAATCCCAGGCTAAGTGCTCCTCTCCTTTTTATTGTCTGGTTTTTTAACAGTGCTCCTGCTCTAGTCTTATCTAAAGAACAGCACTATGTCCTTGCAAAGCATTTGCTTCTGCTCTCCCTGAAGTCAGTGAGAGGTCTTGATCACTTTTCATTCCTGCAAAATCAAACTTAACGCCTGTTCTAGTTTGCTACAAATGCGAGTATAAACAGCAAAGATGGATGCTGCTATCCCAGCAGCACAATGCATTACATGACTCGGTCCATGGATCTCCCTGTGCTTCTCATGGCTACCCAATTCCCTCCCCACCCTGGCTGTACAGGAGATCACGCAGGGTAATTATGTGCGTTTGTTTGTTTCCACTTCTTAACCTAACCAAGAATTGATCACTCTTACAATGTGGTTATCACCCAGGGGATTGAAATGGAGCTGCACTTTTCTCCTGATTGGGTACACCTCATTAGGTCCACAACAGCCTTTGGCTGAGCTCCTGCCGGGGTAATTGGTAGTGACAATGGTACCGTTTTGCCACATAGCAGTTAGCATCGGCAGGAACAGCCAGATCAGAGGAACACTCAGGAGGAGTGAATCAAAAAGATTACAGAGATGTCACGAGATTAGTAATTAAGTAAGACCTCCAGAAGGGTGTGTCTTAATTTTATTAAAGAGCTGTTGAGGACAATCATCTGTCTTAAGTAACAGATGACTGAGCACGTAATTATGAAGTGCCAGTTAACAGAATTAGCAGCATACCACAGAAACTTCCAATATTGGTAAACAGAGCTAAATGGAAGAGACAAATTGATCTTCCCTTTAATTTCCTTCTATACACCAGCCAGAAAGACTTGCATGTGTGGAATTTTTTTTTACCGCTATAAATAAACTTTAGTGAGCTGCTCACTGATGTGTGGTGGGTTGACCCTGGTTGGATGCCAGGTGGCCACTAAAGCTGCTCTATCACTCCCCTCCTCCGCTGGACAAAGGAGAGAAAATAAAAATGAAAGGCTCATAGGTTGAAATAAGGGCAGGGAGAGATCAGTCACCAGTTACTGTCACAGGAAAAACAGACTTGACTTGGGGAAAATTTATTACCAACCAAATCAGAAAAGGGTAATGAAAAATAAAACCGAATCATAAAGCACCTTCCCCCCATCTCTCTCTTCTTCCCAGGCTTAACTTTTTTCTCTACCACCTCCCCCTACAGTTGCAGAGGGGGACAGGGAATGGGGGCTGTGGTCAGTTCATCTCAGGTTGTCTCCACCTCTGCTTCCTCCTCTGTGGGAGGACTTCTCACACTCTTCCCTTGCTTCAGCATGTTGTCCCACCCATGGGAGACGGTCCTCCACAAACTTCTCCAACGTGAGTCCTTCCCATAGGCTGCACATCTTCATGAACTGCTCCAGCAAGGGTCTCTTCCATGGGGTGCAGTCCTTCAGGACCAGGCTGCTTCAGCGTGAGTGACTCACAGGGTCACAAGTTCTGCCAGCAAACCTGCTTCAGCATGGACTCTTCTCTCCATGAGTCCTACCAGGAGCCTGCTCCAGCCTGGGCTTCCCACAGGACCTGTCTGCAATTGTGCGCATTGTTTTCCCCTTCTTAAGTATGTTATCCCATAGGCACTGCCACTGATGGGCTTGGCCTTGGCCAGTGGTGGGTCCGTCTTGGAGCCAACTGGCATTGGCTCTGTCAGACATGGTGGAAGCTTCTGGCACCCTCTCACAGAAGACAGCCATGCAGCCACCTCACCACCAAAACTTTGCCACAAAAATCCAGCATATGTTAACTTCACCCAGGCCGATTGACCTGTTGGATAGAGGTTATTGTGAAACCAGTGAAGGGGGCTATATTTAGCTCATAATAACAGACCTCTTGTGTAGCTGCTGTTAAAATTGTCACAGATGACACAGCGAGGCTAGGCTGACATTTCCATAATCCAGTCTGATGTCTGCTGTATTCTGTAAGCAATCTTATTTGACCTTATTATGCCACTTAACATACAATCTTGGTGTCATTTGGCAATTAAAATATCACAACAGGCAAATTGTTCACTTCTTTCTGTAAAATATGGCAAATTTTCTCAAAAACTTTGTAGTAAAGAGGCCAAGTATGAACAGAATCCAGAAATATTTTGATCATCTTTTCCAGGATTATTCTAAGAATTTGGCTATGATCTGACAGAAGCATTTTCTCCAAATTTCACAAAACAATACAGTTAGCTGAATTATATTGCAGTAATGTGCAGGAAAACCTGCCTAGGACCACTACTACTAGATCCCATTCAGAAGTGAAGCAGAAGACAATGCCCATCACAAGAATTATAAAACCTGAGTATCATACTTAAGGGATTTGCCTGCACAACCTTTTACTAGTTTAACTATATTATATACAGAGCTGTTCAAACAATGTGTAGACCAACCAAAACATATGCTAAATATATAGTTTCAGTTAAGCTTCGCAGCATAATCAGACCACATACCACAGTACACTGTCTGCCAAGAGCTGTCATATGGCTGATGTCATTTATATGTCTTAAGGGACATATAAAATTAGAGCTTTTGGAAGTATAACTTTTTTATGTCAAAGATGATGGCATTGAAACAAATAAGATTGATTAGTCATATGGATGTCTTTATTAATACTTCATAGAAAGTAGATTTCATGTTCTGTGAAAATTTAATACTGAAAAAATCATTTATTTCAAACCACAACACAAATGAAAATCATTCTTTAATTTATTTTTCATTGTTGAATTGTATTTTGGTTCATTTCATAATAGAAAAAAAACATTTTCAATGGAAAACTATGCCTTTTATTTGTGAAATGTAGGTGTATTGTCCTCTCTTGATAGTTCTGCTATATTTTCCTGAAATATTGTGTAAACTAAACCTCCGAAGTAATTGCCTATTCACATAAATATTTTTTATTTTATTAATCAGTAATTTCTGGCAAGAAATGTCAAAAACCCCCTTTTCAGCCCTAGTCAATATAATGTATAATTATAATTCCATTGGTTCTAATTGCTTTTAATTTTCACTCTTGTAAAAGAGTTCACTATCATGTCTCAAAATTTCCTTGAAACTGTGTAAATCCTTTCACATTCCTGATATAACAATGATGTATCTTCTCTGATGAAGGTCTATTTTTGCTCAGAATCTGGAAAGAAAAAGCATTTTTACTTCTTCTTATGACATTTTCTGAATCTTTAGTCTCTGCCTTTATCTCTGCCTTTATAGTATTTCTGTTGTCTCCTTTTATTTACATTTGTTCCAGCCTTGCTTCAGTCTCTTGCATGGTACCGGATTCACCATGCCCTCTTCTTTTCTTCCAAATATTATAAAGGCAAAGAGAGCTTTAATTTTAAAAGAATTGAACTGTGGTTGCAAGTAACATGGAAAAGCACGCTCTAGTCTGTATATTATTTAGGGAGGCAGGAACAGGGCTTGACTTCATTTGGAACTGTATTTTTTTAGTTTCTCTAAACTAGAGACCTTTGTTAATACTGCTTCATTGTTCCCTTATGTTTTCCAGCATGCTTCATTAACAAGGAAAAGTGGGCACCTTTAAGGCAGAGCCAGCAGTTGTTTAGAAAAGAAACAAGCAAAGTTTAATCCAGTCAAGGGGCCATTATATAGGTGTATAAATTGTAAATAAGTGCAATTATACCTCACAAACTTGAGTGCTGGGCAGCCGTGGTGGGTCATGACAACTGGGATCACAACAAGTCTCTCAGAGAGCAAGACGTATGCAAAAAATAAAGCAAAATAATGGTGAACTGGATAAAAAGTATAGGCTCCTGAAACCCTGACTATAGCTTGCTCTGCAGCTCTTGTTTTTTTGTTTTGTTGCTCTCATACCAAGACAACCACCTAGGAAAGACAGGAATGAAATGGATATTTGTCTTCTTTAGAGATGTGATGGGAACGTGTCCTTTTTTTTTTTTTTTAACTTTGTGCTGGGACTATCAAAACAAAGACTGCCTGCCAAATGCTGTCTCTTATTTAGGGGAGGTGTTTATTTTCCATGGCTGTAGAAGCTCCTCTTGTTCACTGCCTCTCCCTAGCAGGTGAGAGAGGTAGTCCTTTCCTCTAAGCCATATTTCACATGGGATAAATCTATGTCACACAAACAGCAAGAAGGGATTTGCCTATGCTGTGTTTTTAATCCAGTCTAATTCAGAGCAGATGGCTCAGAGAACTGTGCATGTGGCCACTTGCAGTACAAGCCTGACCATCCCCTTGCCAGCACCAGCACCTGCTCCCCCTCAGCTTGGCACTCTTCACCCACCCATGCAACTGGAGGGGCAGGAGGCTCCCTTGCAGGGTCCCCTGCTTGCAGCAGTCCACAGCATCTTCTCACAACCCTGACTCACCTTATTATTTTTAATCATCTGGAAGAGGTTAGTTAATCTTAAACCTTATTCTCTACCTTAAAATCCCATGACCTGGAGGATGTGGAGGAGGACTGCTATCCAGTTAATGACTTAGCGTGCACAGGGGCTGGAGCCCTCAGCAAGGCAAGGAGCTGCAGGTGCAATGTGTGATGCTCATCTGAGAGGTGACCTTGAATTGACAGTGAGAAGTGATGGGTTAACTTGCTATTTTCCTCCTGTAGGATTGGATTAAACACACCCTTGGAATATCTGGTGATGGGTTTCCCTAGCAGGCCCTGAAAAGGACTGACTGCTCTGATGGGTCTCTTGAAATCTCTAGTTTCAGTGTCCTACAAGCTGGCAGTCACCTCTACCAGATACTGTAAAAGACAAAGTCAACAAGGTGCACATAAAGTGGGCTTTATTCTGAAGGGAGAAAGGATGTTGTTACCTTCAGAAAAAGCAGACAAAAAGTCTGACAAACTGGATGGATGGCCTGAAGTTTTCAAAAGTCATGAGCAAGACTCACTCCAACACAATCACAAGATATTATTGTGCTAAAATAATAAATTCGGCATTTGAATTACCTTCTGGTTTTTAAATTTGGTCAAGAAGTTTTTTGCCACGGTCAGGAGGGCTAAAAACTTTTTTTTTTTAATGGAAGCTGACAAGCTGTCGGAATAATGTAAGTATAGGACCTTTATGAAAGACACCAAATATAGCAGCGTCATGATAAAAATCACTGACATTGGGTCCATTTTTTGCCCTGAAGCATACAGAATGACAGTTCTTAGAATTTTTGTGCAAGCAAGAATAGTTGAAGATCCTATCATTATTTATCTAAATAAAACATATAACCCTTTTACTGAAAGATTTTCAGCTAGAAATCAGCCCTAACAATGTTGTGGATTCAGGCCAGGTATTTATTCTGTTCCCATCAATCCAGTATCTGAATGGCTCATAAAATTAAAATATACTAAGAATTTCAAGCTCAATGCCTGTTTGCAATAATTAAAGCAATCTCTTTTTTTTTTTTTTCTCTACATATGATTCTACACTTGGTTTTGCACGTTACCTGTCAGTGCTTGAAGATCATGGGGTGACTATGCTCAAAGAGGTAAGATTTGAACCTGAAATCATGCTAGTTTGTGATTTTGGACATGGATTGTTCAATGTAAGGTCATCTATTCAAAAAAATTTAAGTGTGTTTATGATCTCTGTCTTGGAGGGAAAAAAAAAATCCCTTGCTCCAATAGAACAGGAATGCTAACAGTGGTCAATGACTAAGAAGGCAAGACAGGGTTTTAAGTCTTCTATTCATGTAACATTGAGGACATGATAAATGAGACCAGGAGACAGATACACATGACAATGAGATATCTTAAGTGTTAAATAAATACTTCATGGGTCACCTCCTGGATTTGGAGATTTGAAAAGCAATCAGACTCAATAATCTGGATGCTTTTCTAAATCTTATTATTTATTATTAGGTGGCCTAGATACCTTTGTAGGCTCTCTCTGTTCTAACAAGAATGTGAACATAATGCAGGATTGAAAAAAACACAAACAAGGTTTGATTAGAGAGTCCCCCCTATTAAGAGTGACTGTTCTTGATTCATGTACCAGGTCCAGCTTTTCCTCTAGGTCTAAATAGACTGGATTCAGTACTATGGGACCATAATTATGACACAATAACATGGTCATTAACCAAAAAGACAGGGGACAGTTTTCTAGGTAATAATGGTTTTGTGATACTCGGGACGAATAAATCTTGATATTTCTGCATAAATGCTGTGTTAAATACAAGCTGTAAATGTATATCCTCCGTCACTAGCATACTGCAGTGCTGAGCATGGGCCATCACACTGTGTTTGTTCTCTTTTCTTCATGAGAAAACTACTTTTATGATGCTGCAGACTGTAGCAGGAAAACAACTGCATCTTCTGCCCCCTCTACCAGATTCCCCTCCCTTTGGGTAACCCAAATATCACTGTGTTCAACTGCTGACCCAGCAATGGCAAAAGGGAGTTTGTGCCTAATGTGTTAACAAGAAAATATATTCAAATTCCTGGAGACTTGGCAAATCCACCTTTCTCTACTCTAGGATTCAATCTCCACTGATGCCCTGGGAGGTAATTTGCAAGTGATTGTGCTGTGCAAATCTGCTGTGTTTCCCTTGATTTGGAGATCAAAGTTGGGAGTACAATTCTTTGGTATTTAATACATAAATCCCTCTTGCAAGCATCCACTGAAAAGAATACATTGGCAATATATACGTATGAGTTTATATACATTTCCCACATGGCAGACAGAATGAAGAGCAGAATACCATGTTAAAAGGTGCATCTGAGAGAAGGATGAATTCAGTAATTAAATATTCTAACTCCAAGGCACCAGGTGAGGATGAAATTAGAGATCCAACACTGATGCAATACATTTATTGCTATTGAGTTTAATTTCACTCTTTTGCTCCACAGTGTGGAAGGGCAGAAAATCATGGGAAAATCTCATGTAAACCCAGCCTGATACATAAGCATATTCTTACTCATACCTCTGTAAAATACTGTCTAAAGCTGAAAAGTGCAACCTGGATAGGTGCTTCACGGCTGATTAGCAGAAGAGCTATTAGGGAGCAACTATCCTAAAAGGCATCCCTGATTCTCAAGTCATTACATTTTAGTTGAATATAGAGGAATTCCACATTCCCTCCCATTAACATCTTGAATAGGTACTGGAGGGAGCTGAGGCTAGAAGCCCAATAGAAGCACTACCAACTGTAGGTATCTGATGATGTGGCAACTTGGATGTATGAGATGTGAAGATGAGGATACCTACGCAAAGTGCCACTGCTGCACCCGTGAGTCAATAAGCTCACTCCTCCTGCCCCATCTTGCCTTATTCTCGTTTTCCTGTCTCATATTGATCTGATTCACACTGGTCTTGCAGCAAAATCATGCATCCTAATCCCTGAAACTTTTTAGGCACCCAGTCATCATAGAAATGAAGGAAAACATACCTAAAGGGGCAGTGTCTGAAGTTCATGTCTCATTTAAAAAAAGGCATCCACGGGGGGTGAATGAAGTGTGATGAATATAGTCCCTGATATTTATTGAGGAAGGATTAGAGTGATCAGCACTAGAGACTGACAGCTGTTAGTGCAGTGCGTTCATATTCAACCTCTCACCTAGGACACTGTCCCCTTTTGTGACCTGGGCCATTTTACTTTTCTTTGGTGAGAAAAATGAAAATTCCACGGAAATACTTTAACAGTCTGTCCCTGAAATCTGGCAGAATTATTATATAGATGTGTATATATATGTATTTATATACATACATATGAATGAACACACAGTTCTATTTCATAGAATCATAGAATGTTTTAGGTTGAAATGGACCTTAAAGATCATCTTGTTGCAACCCCACTGCAAAGACCAGGGATACTTTCCACGAGACCAGGTTGCACAGAATCCATCCAACCTGACCTTGAACACTTCCAGGGATGGGGCATCCACAGCTCCCCTGGGCAGCCTGCTTCAGTGCCTCACCACCCTCACTGTAAAGAATTTTTCAGTGCTGGTTTTTTTCCAGACATTTCCAAATTTCCTGTATATTTTCATAGGATTAATGAAAGAAAGAAAACAAAAACCTGCACATATGTTTTTTGGTTCACACCAAACCTACAAAAAGAGTATCCTAAAAGGAAAGGGGTGGTTTGAAATCTCCCTTGGAAATAATAGAATACTTGCACTGCCAGTATGTGGATCAATATAGACCTGTGTGGTGTCTGGGCTTTCAGTTTCAGACAGAGATTATATAGTCTTATAAACATATCTACGAGAGGTAAGAAGCACAGTAAATTGAAACAGAAAATTTGTATGTGTGAGAAAGAAAAGGGAAGACAGATCAATGAAGAGGCAAGGACATGCTTCATTTCTGTCAGTTTTTACTGTAAGTTTGAGGAAATCAGCTGGACTCTTCCTGTTGCTGCCAGTGGTCAGAGGACCACGTGTAAATCCAGTCTTCAGACAGCTTCAGAACTGTGCAATGGACAGACCGGAATGGAGACGCTGGCGCTGTCTACTTTTGCCTTGGTGCCTGAGATTTACACACTCTGTCAGCCACTGACTCTTTGATGTGCTGAATGGATATCACATATGAAGACTATTGAAGAAACATATTTTTGTGGAAGTTCAAAATCTTGTGCCATGTAGAAGACTGCAAAAAACCAAGCCCCCACATATGGAGAAATTTCCATATGCTTTCCAGGATTTTCTGCCAAGCTCAGTACTGCCAGGCCATTGACACCCTGATATTATGGTGTGCAGGGGCCTACAAGAATCAAAGAGAACTGTAAGAAATGCAAATCATCTCCCAGAAATCTGGGTGACCTCTTCCTTCTGAGAACAGCAAAGAGTCCTAACGAAATTTATGGAGTTTGAATTCACTCTAAAAGCTCCCATTTGAGTCATATTTCTCTAAGTGTTGTAGGCTGTCTGCAGCTTAAGAGAGCTCAAAACTTTTTTAATAGGACACCAGCTCAATATACATCTAGTGATTTGTTTTTTGTCTACTCACTGGAGAAAATGAGTTTTTCTAGGTCAGCAACTTTATTCAGAGGCACCCCAGGCCAGATTCTTCAGTTTGAATAAGTTCACAGAAGTGTCCTTGATATTATACCCATATATACAAACTGAGAAGTGGCCCTGATGCCTCTAGCATTTCTTCACAATGTTCTAAGAGAGAGAGAGGGCAATACAGCCAGAAAAAAGAGTGAGAGTGAAGTAAAACTTGAATACAGACTAATTTGGATGTTTTTATAAAGTCTTGCAGGCTTCTCTCCACAAACCATTAAGTCCTAATTGCCACACTAATGTTATTTTATATTGTAAGTGCAGCTCCCGAGTCCTGGCATTATTGCACCCGGTGGAATTAAAGCAGGCACTTCGCTTTACCACCTTCTCTGCTGTAACCTTTTCAATCTGTGATTATTATTCTGTCAATGCACACTTGCTCATTATTACTTAAAGGTGTCGTCCCTTCCACCAGGACGTGTAAATTAGGGCCATAACTAACCTGGTTCAGTGCTGAAGCAAGCGCCTTTCTTCTGACAAGCCATGAATTAAGGGCTTCTTTCCTCCCAGCAGAAGAAGCCTCTCTCCTTCGCTCCTAATAAGGGCAATGCTGAGGTGGATTTAAAAGGCTCCTTTCTGTTAAAGGGGTTTGATCTGTGATAATCCCCTATAATCTGGATTCTAGGAGCAAACCAAGTATTAGGTCTGGATTGCAAATCCACTCTCAGCCTTTTTAAAAATAATTTATTTATTTCAAAACTCACTTGAGCACATTACCTTCCTTTTCCCTTCCATCAGGGACTTTAAGAAAATGCCTTTCAAATTAGGATACGAATTTCATTAACTATTATTAGTTAATCCCGGTTCTGGTAATTGCATTCCTTCTTCAGGAGTTTCACAAACCTTTAAGAAATTACACAGTCTTGGGTTGCAAACTGCATGCTATGACTCTATGTCAGTCTCACAGCTGATTTTCTTACTCTGACTGTATATGGAGTAGATGCTGCACAGTTCAGGAAACATTTTAATTTCCATTTTTACCATTAAAGCTCTTAGACTTATATTTTCCAAATAAATAATTTAATGAATTTGATCTGTTTCATTTCTGTTGTGTTTTCATTTGTGAATTGTTTCTGATCATGCCTAATGTTAGCAAATCTTAGTCTCATTTTCACATATTTTTGCAGAAGGACATTTTATTATAGGACTTGTGATTATATTGCTAATTTCAACTGCTACATTCCCTATACAGCTATTTGTGGTGAAAAAAAATGTTATTAATTCTAGTCCCTTGCTGGATGAGGATAAATTCTTCTATGGTCAAGTAATGAAGAGGACATGATGAACAGCAAATAACGAATGGAGAACGCCTGTACTCATGCCTGTACACTAATACTGACGGTGGTAGAAGGACCATTCCTCATGCAGTCATATCAACGAAAGATAAATGATATAAATATTCATGAATTGAAGATAACATGGAATGAGCAAACCACACACATTTTGACTCTAGTTGGGTTTTCACCAACAGAGGTGGTACAGAGAGCATCATTCCCTCATCAACTGCTTTTTATCTAGAAAAAAATTACGTGACAAAACATCCAAGGGAGACTATTTACCATTGTGGGAAAAGAATAGCCCCCAGCTCTTTTGGGAAGCGCTGCTAAACAAATCCTGCTGTATGAGATAAGGATGACAGAAAAAGAGACAAAAGTTTAGACCTGTAGCACTGCTGTAATTTATGCAGATCTCTAGCAATGGTTAGGTTATACTGGGGGTTGTGAGGGAGATTAAGACCAGAAGAATTCAGACCCACCTCTGTTCAATTTTGGTGTTGATGTTTTATGCAGAAAGCATATGTAAATATTTCTGTCGTTATTTCACATTTAGCTCTAATTTTTTCAACTGAAGTTTGTGCTTGGGATATAAATTCTTATAAGAGTGAATATTTATTCTAGATTGATTTGAGGAGATATGTGGTCTAATGTACAGGATTTCATTCTGAACAGCAGCATGGCCTATCTATGTATACCACAAGTAGTATGGATAATGGGAACATGCCACACTGCATTCTATATTTATGGGAATGAAGCTATATAAAATAAATATATACAGTAATCATCTTATTAAATATATAGAGCAGATGCTCAGAAATATTCAGGAGAGGATAAGGCACCTGAAGGGTAGGAGATCTTCTCCTCACTAAAATGAGATCCAAGTCACCTGTCCTAGAGATTTATTCTGAAGCTCTTCACCTAGTATCATCCATATTAATGCCAGACACAACTTAAACATAGTGACATTAGTATCATACCTAACATACCTGACACAGTAATGCCTTTTAGCTGTTTGAAAACTGGGTCACCAGTTTGATATTTCTAAGGGCTATACTTCATATCCTGCGGGAACAATGACAAACCAATGGGTCTGTTTAGTCAGTGTATATATGGTCAATAAATCTGTTTGCTTTGTGATTGCTCTGAAGAAATCATCCTGAGATGGCCACCCCCAAAATACTAATCAGGACTGAAAAGGTAGCAAGGCCCCCAGTATTGAACTGTGCTCTTGTACCTATTGAGAGAACACTAGAGAGTGATGATAGATACCTCTCAGCAAATTTGGGTCCTCAGTTTGTGAGTGATGAAGGATCTCAGTTCATCTGGTTGTCTTGTTACACTGAATAATTCAAACAACTGTAATTGTAATCATCAGTCAATGCAGTCAGCAGCAAAGCTGCAGCAGAGTAACCGAGAAAAGAGTATGGTCAGGAAGCAAATCAGCCATGTTAATTCTCCTGCAGTGTGCAGTTACTTCCTAGAACCAGCTGGACTGACATGTATGGTAGATAAAATATCCTTTTGCCTGAAATAAAATGATAAATCAGTAAAGAAAAGGAACAGAGGAGGAATGAAACCTCATGGGGGGCTGGAGGGGTGGGAGAGACAGAGGTGATGGGTTCCAGAAGGCCAGGCTAGAGATAAATGTTCCTTCCCTCTCAAATAAACTCAAGCTGATCTAGGCTGATCACAGGCTGACCTAGGTGGCAGAAACGTCCTCCTTTCACACTGAGGTCTTGGAGAGATCTGTAACCCAAATTCCCCAAGGAGGGAAATGTTCCTTAACCTCATTCAAGATTCTGCTTGGTAGTCTCTGTGACGGAAATCCTACCCGAGGGGCTTGCCCCTCAGACTTTGGGTGGCCAAGGCTGGCAGTAACACAGTGATTTGGGCACCCAGCAGGTGCAGATAACTGTAGCCCAGAAGCTGCAGCCAAAACTGTATTGGTCTCATCTGTATTCATCAGTTCTAACCAGTGCTGATCATTAGTCAACACTTAGTGTATTATGGGCCCCTATATTTCAATCGTTTGAATCTGTGTAGTCATTTTGGATGTGCTTGTGTAGCAGCACAACCATATAGCAAGTCTAGGCTCTCTGGCAGCTGTTAAAAGCATTTGTAATAATGGCCCCAGGCCTGTTTGCATTTTTATGCACCTACTGAGATTAGCACCAGCCTCACAACTCACCTTTAAAGTTCCATGATCCCACCGGGGTTTCTTCAGTAGAAAACCATCATTTATGGCCTTATATTAAACAAGGGGGAAAAAAAAAAAGACAACATTTTATTCTGACCTTAAATTTGGAACATCAGTTTCTTAGGATCAAATTAGTCATATATTGAGGGTTTCTTATCTCACCTCCAAATATTATTGCACATAGTATGCAATGGTCTTTTAGACTATGAAATATTTTTTCTATACAAATTTTGTATGAATATATGAATATCCAGAGGCATATCTGAAAGCATGAACAAATACCTTGCCTTTTTTTCTCAAAACCATGTGAGAAAGTCACTATTTGAGGTGGTGTCTTGTTTGTTTGTTTGTTTGCTTTTTGCATTATGGCACAGGGTCATATTTGATAAAGTAGTTATGCTTTTTAATATTGGTGCTGTTGCGGTGCACTTTGGTCTGTGTTAGCTACAGTGAGGCACACAGCAGGTGCACTCTGGTCTTTTTGCAAATGACGGATGTTCTCATCATCTCTGCAAATACTCGCCTGTCCATTTCCAAGTGCTTCAGGCAACCCAGTCTCAGATGACTAGAACTGTTTTTTTTTTTAAATCAGGCTTGACAGACTAAGAGGCAGGAACTCCAAAACAAGAGGAGTCATTCAGACCTCGTTTTTTCATTTTTGGCATAGTTTTAGATCTATGTTCTGTTTTAATTGTTGGGGGAATGAATTTTGGAAGAAATTCTTCTCTTCCTTATGGAGAATGGGATAAGCCCATCAGGCTTTGGGACAGAACTCTCTGAAGTTTTCCTAAAGGTGTTTTCTCTGAAATAACTAGTATTTAACACTGTCACAGTGTACTAGGATAAGAACAATTTATTGGACTAGCCAGGTCTAACCTGGTTATATCACCACACCTCTCACCTGTGCTCCGACCTGTGTGGTGATCCTCTCCTGGGGATCCTGGTTCACCAGCCTTTGTGCTGGTGACCAGCATGCAACTCTCTGCTGCAGCAACACTCAGATCACATCAGTCCAACGAGATCCATTTTTCTGTGTATGGCACATCAGGACTATGAGCCTAATTATTTTAAGTTTCACATCTCTGAGTGATGTTGAAAGGAAGGAAGATTAACACATCCACTCTTCAGTCTTAGTAAGTCTCAGTGTATAAAGTAGACATTTCCCTTCATGCAGCCTTGCTTTTGCCTTCTCAGATCCTACATTTCATGCTGGTCTACCAGCAACATTGTCCAAGAGGAACAACTTTCCTGGAACAGCAGTCTCTTTTTCCTGTTCAGACACCTATCTTTGAATCATAAATGGTACAGGTGGTATTTAACATCTCAATATTAAAATTTTCCTCCATTGTTCATTGCAGAGGAGTATTAATACTTTTAAATAGAGTAGTCACACACAAGGAACCTGAAAAGTGTTGTGAAAGATATTGATTCAATTTCTCATTGCATGAAAAATATTATGGGCAAACTTTAACCATAAGTTGATGTGCACCTTTGTAACTGTACAAGTAACTAATGGAGCATTTTCCTCTCCTATTTACAAAATAAGAACTATGGATTTTAAAGTCAGGATTTATTTTCTCCTAATACAGGCTATTGATTTTCAATGTTTCTCTTTCCCATCAGTTTCTCTAGCCTCATGTCCAGGCTCCACGTATGACTAAATATAACATGTGATGCCACTCTCTCCCAAGAAACAATCTAAATAACAAATTAAAGCACAACATTGTCAGCACATTTAAGATCACAAACAGGGGCAGTGTATGCAGAACAGCTCCCTATGGCTGCTTGTCTCCCTGCAAAACATGAGTCCTCATTGACAGGAGACTTATCTACAGCATGTGATGGGAGCATCAGCTGGATAAATGCCCTAACATAGGAGTTGAGCCTTCTCTGTGGTCATAGGAAATGAATGAGTCCTTTCACCTCCAATTAAATTCATTTGAAGCACTGATCTCTCCCAGCTGGGATGAGATGCAGATCATCAACTAATCTGCTTCTTATAAAGAGGAAGTTTCTGTTCTCCCTCCCTTCCTCCCATTAGTGCTTCATAAAAACTGTAAATGTTCCTTTATTACCAAACTAGGAAATCTGTACACCATAAACCATACAGATAAAGAGCACAACATGTACATGTGTGCATGTGAACATATATGCATGAATACAAATGCATGCACTTGGTGATATATCTGTATCTGGGTATATATTTATATCTCTGACATTTGCCATCTGTCGAGAGTGTAATATTGGGAATAAGCATCTGGCACTGTTTTGTATAAGTAGAGCCTTTTGACAGCTGCTAAGGAATGCTGTACCTTTGGGGATTAAGGAGTAATTAATTAGAACAAGGAAAACATACTGCAGAACATAAAATTTCTATACAGAAAGCAAGGTTTTTGAGGTACTCTTTGATTTGATTTTTAACTGGCCTACAGCCTAAAACCAAGCCTAATGTTTTCATAGGGATCCACTCACCATGTTCAGGGAAATTTAAAGGTGAAACATGCAAGATGTTAATAATATCTCTTGATAATTCCACACACAGAATATTATTACACATCCAGAACTGCCCAAGTATTAAATTACAAACACTGAGCACAGAGAGTTACTTGGAAAAGGTTCTAGAGAAATAGGCTGCAAGAGGTAGAAAGATGTGCTGCCTGCACCATATGGTGTACTGTGGGTTACCTGGGGGTTAATGGGTGCAAAGTATTGCAAACAGATGTGACATTCAAGCTGTTCAAAGACTAAAATATTTTCTTGGTTATCAGGTGGAACTATTCGTTGCCCTGTAGGTTAGAAAGTGCTTAAATTGTTGCTGCATTTATTGCACTCACTCCGAAATCTCCAAGGCATCTTCTTCGTTATGTGTCTTTGCAACCCTTTGCTGGGTGAAGAGTGAGAAATTAAACAAGCAGAGTCTTCTGGAATATTATTTGCTTCTGTTTCCAGAGCAGATCAACCCCATATTCTGGGATATAAACAGGTTTAGCAAAGGAAAAGATACCACCTTTTCAGTCTTGCGTCATGGAGGGCAAAGGTACTTCTCTTTCCTTTGTTATGCATTGCTTTACAAGTGAATTAATCCAAACTGTAACCAAGTACGGGGTGTAGTTTGGAGATATATAGAAGGGGTTACCTTCCTCTAAGAAAGTTTGCTATTCTCTAGAGCTGGCAAACTCAGAGAGGACATTTGAAATCTGAAATCACAGAATATGCTGAGTTGGAGGGGACCCACAAGGATTATAGAGTCCAACCCTTAGCCCTGCACAGGACATAATTCCTATTCACAAAATCTTTTAGGATACAAAAGTAAGGAAATAGTATGGGCTGCTTTCCTATTCATACGTACACACACACACACACACACTCTTTTATTTTCATTTCATAAACCATTTGGTTCTTAGCAGACATCAAATTAAATCCCCATAATCACTACTTTCAGAATTTTCCATTTCATCATCTTATTTAATATTCTCTGGGATGATATTTTGGGGATTTGGGTTGGATTTTTTATCAGGACTGTGTGCAGAATTTCACAGTGGAACCATATCCTGTTCTTTCAAGTCAGTGGCATTTATTTTTAGGAAAAAGCTAGTTCCACTGTTATAAAGCATCAAAAAACTAACAGGGGTTACATATGCATACGTCTTTAATTATTCCCATGGGCTTTACTTTAAATTCTCTAACACCTTTAATTTCCCAGACTTCTCTTTTCAGAAGCCTCTTGTTGATCTTTGTTGTTTTCCTTACTATCTGCTCTACCTGACGCTTGCCCCTAAAGCATAGTTGCTGCAACTGCACATCACACAACCACATATTAACTTGTGAGACACTGTATAAATTTCTCAGTGTAGGTGTCTGAGATAAGAGGACTAGGCCATTGGAGCCAGCTCAGCTCCTCAATGATGTGTGAAAATATTTATTACACCCAGATAAGTGGATATCTATATATCATTTCACCAGCCACTGATGTGCAGTTGTGCTCAGAAGTGAAACAAGGAAGAATCCCTACCATGCACCAGCACTACAGAAGAATAACCAGGCAGGGCTGGCCACTTGCTGATTCAATCTGGGGCTCCTTCCTTCACCTGAGTCCTCTTGCTCCCAAATGCTGTGAGCACCAAAGGTAATTTCTGGGTGCCTCATTTTGCTCAGTATTTGCAAATCAGCTAAATGTGGATTGAGCCCCATTCATGAAAGACAAATGAATTAAAATCGTGAGTAACAGTAATAAATGCAGCTGCTAGAATGTGGAATTTATTACCTTGTTTTTTTTGGCAACTATCTCTTATTTTAAAACTGCATCTGTTGGCTTACTTCCTTTAATCTTGTATGAGAAAGTGAAAAAGAAGTATTCATCTCTGAGAAAGAAAACAGTATATGATATACTTTGAAAATTCACAGTTTCATATGTTACTAACATTGAAGATGAACTTAATGGCTAAATCAAAAGCAACCCAGATGTCATGTTCAGAGTGGAGCAGCAACATAATAAAAAAGCCCAACTGCACTGCAGTGGAACAAGGAAAAGAAAATAACTAACTACATGAACGCCTGTAAGAGTTTTTAGTAAAACATAAATGTATATGTTATTAATGGTTAATATGAAGGTGCCATCTGGACAGTTGGATTATGTAGAATCTGGCACTAGAGGTGTCATTCATCATGGAAAGCGTGAGATAACTAGAGAGTTTGAAAAATGTTTCAAACAAAGTTTGACTGGATATCTTTTGAATCTATTAATGTACTGATGAGCAATAATCTGAGGAAAAACCTACAGAAAGTCAGGACCTTAGTCAAAAAAGTCTACCTCTTATTTCTGCAGATTTTGAGATCAGGGTTTAAAATACATTAGTAATATAGATCTGTATAAATGTCACAACAGAAAAAGAGGTGAAATGCTTTTTACAAGATCTTTTCTAATGCATTCCAAAAAGGTATAAATTTCTTGATTCCTACTTTATACCTAAAATCCTGAAGTCAAAGACAGTTTGTGAAAAAGAGAAAGCAAGCATCTAAATTTTCAAGATAATTTAAAAAAATAATTCCTTCTCCTTATTTAGGTTTTAAAGCAGACCACAGAACAACAAATAAATGAAAAGCAGATACTTTTTTTCCCCAGGTATGTTTTTTACTGTACATTTTGTAGCAAAAAAAAAAAAAAAATTAAAGGAAAAAATATTCTGATCACAGGGATGTCATTATCTAAAACTCCAAGTAGGAAACATGACGAATACAAGATCAAGTACACAGCCATGTCACAATATATCTCTGAACCTTTAAAAAAAATATACATAAAGTTTTTCATGTGTTATTTTCTCTGTGCCTTGCACCCTTTCTCCACATCTTTTACAAAATCAATGTAAATAACAGTAACAATGTGCAATTTCAGAATGGTTCCCAACAGCTGATCACTGCGACCCAACAAATTAATAAACAAATGATAGGACAGTTGCAGTAGCCACCAAAATGCTAGAAATTACAGGAAAATTGTTAAGGACAATAAATTCAGCTGGATTGGCCATGTGTATTTCTAAAACCACAGCAACACTCACTAAAAACGAATTTGAGAGTCAGTTTAAAAGTCTTAAAGAGCTTCTGCTATTAGTTAGCAAGTATCTTCCTGAGGATGAGAGACAGGGAAGCAGGACTACACCAGGGACTCAGGAAGGGCTGTGTGTAATACAGGGGACACATGGGAGACTCTCTGCTCTGAGATACCCAAATTTAACACAGTTGCTGTGGCTAACTTGGAACATACCCAATCCCCTGAAATACACAGAAACTTAATTTTCTTGTGATGCTACTGGTACAGTCAAGCTGTGTCACGGTGACTGTACGGACAAGGGTCAGTGTTTCCTTTGGCAGTTAACAGAGTGGCAGTGTGACCTTCACCAGGAGCTATTAGTATTCATAATGAGGAGCTACTTTTGTTTTCCCTTTCTTTATTCTTTAATAGGAAATTTTGATAACTATTTTTCCTATCTTTGATAGCAACACCCTTACAGATAGCAACACCTGCTGCAATGTGCCTTGAGCATTGACAAGCAGAGACTATGAAGAAGATGGAAGGAAGAGGACGATTTTTTTTTTTTTAATTTTTTTGTCCCTAGATTTAATTTTTTCTGGGACAGAAAGGCATGGTATTGGGGGTGAATTATACAGTACATCAGAAATTTGACCTTTGTATATACTTCCTTTTAATCTGAGGGATTTGATGAGACCAAAAACAAAACCAAAAAATGCATGGAAACATACTTTTTGTTATAGGGAAAAAGCAACCCAAAAGCCGTAAAAAATCAAAACAGAACAGAAGCAATTAAATCTCAACCAAAAGCTGACTCAACAACAAATATTGTTTGCCCAGATGTCACAGTTAACACCATGAGATTATGCTGAACAATTTGCTCTGATCTGTCCCTGTGGGTGCTATGCCTGCACTTTTGAGAAAATCATTTGGAATAACAACCAAATATATCCTAGCACCAGTCATATCCACAGAAGTGTATTTCTGTGGTTAAAAGAAAAGAAAGAGGTGCCCTTTAAAAAAAAAAAAGAAAGAAAAAAGAAAAGGAACCCTGTAAAATTAAATTTCTCCTGTTAAACGCCTTTTCATCCTCCTTGTTTAATCTTGTGTGATGGTTCACCAAGAGCCTAAGTAACTTTTGGAAAGTAATGCTAAATACAACTAGCAAATTCCTTGAAACATTCACGCATGGTTTAGCTGGGGCCAGACAGGAATGGTGCCATACGTGCCTATTCACATTTCATGACCTTCTTGCTCTTTGAGTATCCCTGTTACTTACTTGCTTATCTAACTTTTTGGCCAGTACAACTGAAAATGTTTCCTCCCCTCTTTTTCCAATTGCATGGCCCTGAAGCAAACCACGCTTTACAACATGTGAAGGGAGAAGGGGAGGGGGGAGACACTGATATTTACACCGTGCTTTCCATTACCCACTCTGAGCTCCCGAAAGTCCCTTTTGCCCCTGTCAGGTCACTGTCATCATACTGCAAAAGCATGCCGTTGACCGAGAGGCTCCTCTTTGTCCAAATGTTTGTTATCTTTTTTGGGTAGGTGCAACACTGAGATGCAGCAAAGTCCCCCATGTCAAAAGAATGGCTACGTTTGGTTTTGCCCTCTAGAGGCAACATGAGGAAGCTCCGTAATTTTGACTCCGTCTGGCCCAGCAGTGGCTCTTTGTCCGAGTGGCGGGCCACCGTGGAAGTTCTGGAGTCTGTCATTTCCTCCTTTTTCTGACATTTCAGTTCCAGGGAGGCAAAAGCTCCCATTAGCCGGTCAATATTGTGTTTTGACCTGGAAGGAGGCCTCCATTTACTGGACAATGTGCCCTGTTCACTTTGGAGGCTATAGTTGTCACAGTCACGACTATTTGCAGAGCTGGAGGAAGAGGAGATGCTGCTCCGTGCAGACTGACAGTTAAACTCCATAAGTTCGTTCCTCACCACCACTTTGGGATTGACTTGGGGCAGGACTCCATTTTGAACTGGTTGTGCTCCATTTGTCTGTGAGTAGACATTGCTGACATTAGACATCTTCCCTTGGGAATTGTTGCAGACCTTATAGCGGACCATGAGTATTACAATGAATACCAACAGAGTTGCCACAATGATGCCTCCAATGATCAGAATCATGGTCCCACCCAGGAACTGACTGTGCATCGACTGGCACTGAGGGTAGTCTTCTTTGGTGAAGAACTGGGCACATCCCACAATATTGGTGGCAGTAAGGGTCGTAGCCGTGTCATCCCACATTGCCAGGACGCAGAGATCATATCCTGTTCCAGAAACAAGGTTGGTTACAACAAAGGCCTTGTTTGTAGCTGGTATCATCCTTAAAAAAAAAAAAAAAAAAAAAAAATGAATTGGTTACTCTTGACACAAAGACAGAAGAGAGAAAAGACATAAGAACAATGTTGTGTTGACTGCTCTGGGTACTGGCAAAGAGGAGTCAGAGCCATAAAATTTGAACAAGCATTCAAGCTTCCCAGCTCCTATGGGTTTAACATCCCAGCATTCAGTAACACGCAAGTTTTGAGGGCCAGCTCTCAAACGTGCAATAAAGGGAGTAAGAAAAATCAGACCAAACTAGTCTGTTTTGTTGTTATTTTTTTTTTTCTCTCCTCATTTCCATCTGTCCTATTCTGAAATATATTCAAACCTTAACAGGTAACTCAGAATAAAAATATGTGCTTACAAAGAGCAGTTCTTTCCAAGTGTGCAAATGACCCTTGTACTTGCTGAGTCTCAAGCTAGCAGTTGTCACATTGCTTCACAGGTACCTGAACACTTACTGTCTAACATCAGCAGGTTACTTACCTTGTGAAGGCAAGGGTCTACATTTGGTTTTCTCATTGACTGAGAAGGCAAGACAGGCAACTACTTCTCTCTCTTTCTCCACTCTCCCACCTACTCTTCCCATCCTCCTACTCCCCACTGTGGAAAATATCTCCTAAAAATGCAGCTATCATCATCTTTGCCAGAAATTTCTCCCAGCAACCACCTTCCCCTCTGAGAGTGACAAAGAAATACTGGCATTGGCAATATGGGCTGTGGAAGTGTGAGGAGAGGTAGGAAGAGGCAGGGATGGAAATAAGAAAGTTTCTTTCAAATAAAAAATTCTACTCAAGTAGAAATCCATTGCCAAAAACCAAATAGCTAGGCCTAAGCTGTGCTCCAAGTTGGGACATTTATGGACATTATTCTTTGCTGCCACAAAACTTAAGCAGTCATTTGAACTCATGCAATATTAAAGCATCACTAGCACTCAAAATTAGCAGATGGGAATGAATACGATCTACCTCCACTTCAAACTAATGAAAATTGCAGCACATTAGTGGAACACAGTGGAGAATCCAAGATTTGGTGCCTGGTGGGTAGCCAAGAATAAAACCAAAGAGCTATCCCATGCAAGTTTCTCGTTACTGCTACATTACATTATAGGCTTGGGTGAGAGAAAAAAGCTGAAATTAAAAACAGCCCATTATGACATAGATCTGCAGGTCTTCTGCACCAGCAACAAGGGAGCCCTACAGGCACTTACAACACAGAGTGAGCTGGTGTGACTGTATTTTGGACGGTAAGGCCCAGGCAGAGGAACAAGGTATACTCCTTGTGGGAACGCCAGGCTTCCTTAGTCTCAAATCATCACCACAGCTAGCACAAACTGCAGCTCTGCAGAGGACCTTCTGTACAGTGGGAGGGAACAGACCTGTACTGAGAAGCAGCAACGTCAAGGCACTGCAAAGATGAGCTTCTGATCATCTTTGCATTTATGCATTCACGCCACTTACACACAACCCTTCAGTCTGGCCACAGGCGAGGATGTGGCTCCTTTTTAAAAAAACACACAAAAAAAATTCTGTAAGGAAAAGAAATATTGGTGAGAGACACTTGAGAAATAGCATTGAGAAACATCATCTGGCAGGTTTACTCAGTGTTGTACTTTGAGATTCTAGCCACATTTATCATCCTAATGGAGCTGTTCGACACAGATATAAGTGAGTTATTCAGAATGAGTCGAGAGGTCATAAAGCAGCCCTCATGAAAAACTCCAGATACTGTTACTAAAATGGTTTCCAAAAGCTGAAATATTTGATCTCAAGTTACTTCTAATTGTTCTTCTCTCCCTGTGGCTCTGCGAAAAAAACACCACTGCCCACAGCAGACTGCACTCTGTTGAATTGGTCAAGGAGTTGTATATGCACACACCAAGGATGATATATGGAATAACAGAATACTATTGTTCTTCAAACATTTGATTTTAAACACTTGAACAGTTTCACCAACTGCTTCCTATGTCTTTTTGTAGTGCTATACTCTGCTTTTCGCCATCAATCCCAGCTACGTGCTTAAAAAATTTCTGCAATATCTTAAGCCATTCAGAAATTATTTCACTGTGAAACCTCATTGCAAACAAGTAGCACTGTTAGAAGAAAGAGTAGTCAGGCCTATAAACTTGGTCTTGGACTTGGGTCATAACTCTTGGAAAAACAGAATTATAAAACCATCTGCTAGAGTGGTTCCTTTTGCTTTGCAATGATTAAACATGGAGAGACAAGAGAGACCATTCTCTCCAAGCAAACAGCAAACAACTGAGTTTACATAATACATAACTTTGCACACCTCCAATCATATTTGAGTTTATGCATTCACACCACTTACTCAACCCTTCAGTCTGGCCACAGGTGAGTATGTATTTCTCCTGTTTAGAAAGCAAACAAACACACAAAAATAGAAATACAGTCTTTCAGCCTCACCCACTAATGCCCGATTTATACAGAGTGAACACTGATAGCCTGAATCATTTACAACTTGCTTTTTTTCAAACACAATTACACACAAGCTTCCAAGGAAATGTAACTGCCTGGAATATTTCAAGGAATGGCAGGTAGTGATAGTGGCAAAAAATGTAAAGCCAATCCATTTTAAAATATACAGCAGTGAGGCCATAACTAGTTCTAAAGCTCGGCCAGGTTAACTATGTTGAAACTTCTACAAAAATTCATCTTAGCCTTTAAAAGAAGCTGAGTAATTTCTAAATTCAATCAATCCTGGCAGCTACAGCTGTGGTAATATTGGGACTAAAAATAGCTTTATAAAAATCACAGTTGCAATCCCAATTAAGGAAAAAGCAATCAACTCTCCATATACATCTAAAATGAAGAATTTTGGGTGTTTTTGTAAACAAATTTTAAATGTTCTTGTAAAATATTTAAATTAATGTATCTGTTAAAGAACAGCTGAGCATAGGAATAAGCAGCAATTTCAAGAGTAGCAGGAGTTAAGTAATTACTTTTAGACTTAGTTTTCTGTCTTACAGGGAAGACAATATTGCTTTCATGAACTTATCAAATTTTAAGAGTATTTTGGCATTCCTCTGTGCTTTGGTCTACCCTCCCCAAACACACTGCCAGTGAGCTGTGATGGATGACATCTCTTAACATTCCCCACACCTAAAATCGATGCAGACTCTTTTTCATTCTTGGGATATTGATGACTCTTTCTTTGATTGTCCCCAACACAGGTATTTGCAAGATGCCACTTCAATCTTTGCTTTGCTGCCTAACAGGGTGTGTCTCTTCATGGCTGTTGTGTATATGTAGTGCCATTAATCATGCACCACCATGCCCTGCCATTGGGACTCAATAGCTAGGAGCTGCCATAAAACTAAAAGGGGCCATTAAAACTGGGTCTAGGCAGAGATCTTGCAGAGCTTTGTTCAGTTCAGCTAAACACAGAAAGCTGTTTTCAGATAGCAAGGATGTGGTTCACGGGAGATCAAAAAGAGCTTTTGAAAGTCGTTAGCTTTAGAAACTCAGAAGATCTTGATGTTCAATTGCTAGCCCTCAGATAGCAAACATACTAAAGTTGCAGTATCTTGAAGCAACAAGCCTGATATTGTCCACCTGCTCTTCAGGGCAGTGTGATCTTGCCTAGATGCTTCTTATCACAGAAAAGGAATAGAGATCTATATTTGCTACTAGCCTTTCTTTAGGGAAAAAAACCAAAAACAGTTGACTAACTGCAAGAGAAGATCAACTAGCAAAAGACTTGCATATAGGTTATGAAAGGTTTTAATGTGTATAGTTTAAGGAGTCTGGGAGCAGTGGGCTGGGAAAACACAAATACAGAAATATGTCAACAGTGAAAGTGTAAATATAGTCCTAGATAGGTCAATGCAAAATTTGAAAATCTTAGGGAAATTTCACTGTCCAGACACACAAGACACAGTAATTTCTGTCTTTCTCCTCTGATTTATTCTCCTTGGAGTAGGAGGAGCAGGCAAATCTCCACATGGTGCCTGGATTTTTTTATCTGATTCTTAATCTAGTTCCTGAATCCCATCTGAAGGTTAAAATACCCCAAGGAAAACTATTCATATAAGAGCACAGTTCTGACCTCTCTGGAAAATCTTGCCTCTAAGGAATGAAATGAGCATAGTGATCTTACAACTGACCTTCTTAATTGACAAAAAGAGCCCCCTTCTCTCACCCTTCGGTACAACAGCATCACTTCTTGGAAGAGAAGGAGACCTATGGCCAGGATGGGCATAGCATAACCATCTGAAATAGAACAGCAATAGATAGATGCTCCCAGGAGAGTTTATGTGTGATGAAGAGCTATGCAGTTGAGATGAAAGTCTGCAGGACTTTTTTAAACAATACATTCTGTTCAATCCATGAAGATTTATGTCTCATTTTGTGAAAGTACCAAAATGAGACCATGAGACCCTTTTAAAAAAACGGAAAGATAATGCTAGAACTCTTCTTTGAAGTCAACTTTATTTTGTACCACCATCACCATTAAAACATCCTTGTTATGTCCTTGTGGACACAACATACAGAAATCAAGCAATTTTCACATCAGTGTGTGGTGATATTAAGAAAATTAGAAAATAAATTACTTAGAAATACAGGGGAAAAAGTTTGCTGCAGACTTCACTCGTAATCCCAGATGCAAGTGAGCACTGAAGCTTGCAGTGAGTGAACTGTGCTGAGAATTTAAGATAACTCAGTTTTATTCTTTATTTTATCAGTTACACTGATATCAGGCTCTACTTTATCAGTAACTCTCAGTTCCTGAGAATTCATTTTGCTGTACTGTAAATCTCCTCATTTATAAAATAGGGATAATGCCAGCATCTCCTTTCAAAAGAGGCCTGTAGTGTATCGAAGGAAATTAGTAGATACGGCGATTGCACTGCAATATACAAATGAGTTCTTTTCTTCTGTGTAGCACTGGGGTTTAGCAGGAGTGAACTGTTGGTTAACACTGTGGTTATGTAAAACTGAAAAATTAGACAAAACCCAGATTAGGCTAATTGGCTAGGCAATTCTGTTCCTTTTCTCCATGGAAAGAGGGATGCAATACCATCCATTTTAAGCCTGAAAATACTTTCATCACAGAACTTGCAGAGACTTGTCAAGGCAATTCCTTTAGGAAAACACTTGCAACTTCCAAGACTCAGTTTTGTACTGACCTGCTAGATTTTAATTTTTTTTTGTATTATCCAGGGCTATGTACTACTTATGCACAATTTTTTTTTAATATTATGTGGGTCTATATACTACCTGTATACAATTTCTCCTTTTGAAGTGAATTCTAGGTGTTCAAAATGGAGTCATGCTAATTTATTAAATACTATGTCTGAGGGGAAAAAAAGAAGTCAAAAAAGCATAATTCCTTAAGTGTGAATTTTCTAGCCGCTCAACTCAAACTCTTCCTGTAAGATTCTGTGCCCATATGCCATGTCCCATGGCAGACACCTCCCAGGGAATGGTCCGTTCTCTGCTGGTAAATTCTCTTCTTTTACAGAGTGATTTCAGAAAGCTGTATATCAAAGCTGTATATAGTGGTTGGAATGTTAACTCCTGAGTCATGCTGGAAAAAGTATGCAAGAAAATGTACCAAGACAGCAGTATGGAGGATGAGGTTCTGAGGCATGGGAATGTTTCTGGGCCTTCATTAATTTACCAGTTCAGCTACAGACCAGTGCTAAACGTTGTCAGTATTCAATATCGTTTGTAATGAGGAGGGGGAAAAGGAAGAGGAAGAGAGGTGCCAGGGTGAAATAGTTAGTGTTCTATAAAATTATATTCCAGTTAGTTAGCACACTAACTTTCCTGTAGAGTAATGCCTTAGTGTTAAAATGTCTTCCTCACTGCACACTCCTAGATTTCCTCTTACACAAACGTGAATTCACTCAGTAAAAAATGAAGTAAAAAAAATGTTTTTTTTACTTCATACATAACTTTTTCCCCATTGTAAAATATTTGGTTTTTTCCCTTCATTCCAGTTTCACAGGTATTTCTGAACAAAACCCCAATAATTCCAGACAATCTTCTGTTAAACTGTTGTAGAAGGGTCTGATGGAGTCCTACTTTTCAGGTAGATTGCCCATCTTCAATCTCAGTGGATCAAAGTAGGATGGTAGAGAAAGGGGAAAGGGAAAGGATTAGTGGGGACATGCTGGAGAAAGTTTGACTAAAAAGCATGTAAAAAAGAGTGAAGATTTTTCAGCAAAACCAAGCCAATTGTAAAGGTAGTGAGGTGAATCAAGGCAGTGGAAAGAGCTCAGATGGTGGACAGATATTCAGAAGGCTGGAGAAAAGGGCAAAAAAAGATCAGAGGAAGACGAGGAGATTCTAAATTGAAGTGAAAATGTCACACATGATGTATTTCCTGGGAGCAAGAACAAGTAATTGACAAATTTGGACTGCACACTTAGCATTCTTCTTGGCTGCCAACTTCTCTGATTTCATTGAAAGTTTTATAGTCTATACTGGTGTAATTTTTTTCTGTATTTTTATCCTGGAAAGCCCCAGTTTCTACAGTCAGGGAATGAGAGCACAATCTAAAATGTTACTAAAATTTAAGTAAATTGGCAATTGAGATTAATTTCAGACCCTTCAAATTTCAAAAGAAGTCCTTGAACATGTATCTTCAGATCATCCTAGAGCCTCAAAAATTAAAAAAACAAATACCAAGTATACTACTGTGTGAGATCTCACAGTCTTTTGGCATCTGATTCAAGATTTTTTAATCTAAGAATCTGAGAAAGACAGAGACCTATTGTGACCTGCATTTTTTTTAAAAAAGACGGTTGTATTCCTGGTGTCCTGGGAAAAGAGATATTTCTTAGTATTAGCAACAGGACGTAATTCCTCTGTCAGTGATGTCAACATAAGTAAATGTCAGATAATACCAGGAGGTAGCCAGACTTGTTCAGTAAACACTAAATCAACCCAGCATGAATAATTTCCTGCATTTTTTATTTTATTAGTTTTGGGGGTTTTTATGACATACAATCATAATTTTGCCTTCAGATGGAACATTTATTATTAAACACAAATCCCTTCCTGCTTTTCTGAAACCTGTCTCCTCATCACTCATGCATCCAGCTGCCCTTCAGAGAATCTGTCTTGTCAAATAAAACACATATTACATATAGCTTCATTATTAGTTCCTAATTTGCTTATGCCTTTTTCTGCTCATTTTGGGAAAGTGGGATAGGAGGTGGGGAAGAGAAGATAGAGACAAAAGCAATTGATATATCTGTCATAAGATGGTGAGTCAGGGAGATACTGATAATGAATATATTCCCTGTGCTACAGGGAAAAGTGAAAAAGAAACCAACCCCGAACATTAAACTACTGGCTTAGAGAATATAAATTTATGTTGATATCTGATGGGCTGCTGAATAATGTCCCCTGGGGATGCACTGAAGTCATTCATCTGGTGCCAGAGCAAAGCGTAGGCTTCTAGGGGACATTATTTCACAAGGCTGAGAAAAGGGAACCACAGTACAAGGTATTCTGCTCCCCTCCACTAGCCATTGCTCTAAGAGGATACTCTCCTCTCTGTAATTCTCAGTCAGATTCTTGCAAACAATAAGGAGCTGCAGGCAGGCACAATGGGCGAGGCACTTCTGGATGAATGAAGATCACCAGAACCATCTTCTAATGCTTTGAATCACTGAAGGTGCTCAGGTCAGCCACCCAGGTCCAAGCTACTGCACTGGAACAACCTCATTTTGGTTCATGTTGATATGAGAGCACAAAATTAGACTTTCAAGCTCCCTGATCTATGCTATAATTTCTTTCATGTGGACATGACTGCAGCAGACATTTAGAGCCCTGAACATTAAATCTTATCTTTAAAGGGAAAGCAGACACGCTCTAGTAAGGTTTGACAGCACAAAAGATTAATCCAGTCGCACCCAAGCTATTCAGCAACACACAGAACACCTTTCACCTCATTATACTAACTGCCTCAGAAAAAAAATTCCTCACACTAATTCAAATCCAACTAAAGTGTATTTAAGCTCGTTAGCAGAGTAATTGAAAGCCCACACAATATTTCACTTAGTAAATGTGAAGCTGAAGTATTTATGGAAACAATGCATATGCACACTAACAAATTCACTCTGTATCATGTAAATGTAGGGTTAGAAAGCTATTATAATTCACAATAATGTTGCAAAGAGTCAGGCAGTAAGTTTGAGATTACTCAACAGTATGTTAAATCAGTAACTGATAGTGGCAAACCCACGTTACAAATACCCCATTTCTAAAGATGGGAGGAGGTAAAAGTTATCTGTGAAATGTGTATTCAAGTCATTAAGCAGAGTTTGGACCTGGGACACACTTTTCCCAGGTTTTTATAGACCGATGGCTCATACACTTGGCTGAAGTGTCATGGTTATTCGCTCTGACTCAAATAATTCTTAATTCTTTTCTGCAGTGCTGGACAGTTACATCAGAAAAAGTCATCCTACCATACCAGCAGAGGTTCCCAGAAGGGAAGTAACATTAGAAGTAATGAGCATATTTAGGAACTTAGATAAAATTTATTTGGAAGAGGGAATCTGCTATTTTCCTGGCAGAACACAGCTGTGAGATTCAGCTATATGTTGTCCTTTCTTGAGAGTTACAAGTGGGGCTTTCCACTTATTTCCAGGCAGAAAATTTTTTACTAATTGTAATGATGGGATCCTATAGTGGTTAACAGACCTCCATCCCCCTCATCTCCATTTCTGTGAGCTCATGTGAGCTGAGATGAAGAGGAGGATTCTTAGTGACTCACTAGCAATTACTTACAACTCAGAGCACTTATTCTATGCTGCAACTCACATATCCTGCAGAAACTCAGTGTCCTACCACACAGGATAATTTTATGTCTGGAAGATTGTGCTGGAATGACAAAAACTCTAGGTACTGCTTGAAGTTATGCTGGCCAGATTTTGTAATTTTCTGGTCAAAAGAAACTCCAACATGCTGTTTCAAGTTCTTCTGTCAAAAAAATCTTTGTGCACTGCTAAGAGAAGTGTGGTGCCAGCTAACAGCTGACAAGACTATTCTAACTATTCCAACCAAAAGAAAGAATCTTATTAAATGAAATGGGCATCAGAAACCACAGAAATCATGTATACACTGATATATCAGTCTGTACAGAAAAGTATCTCAGCATCAGTTTGACACAATTTATGCATTATTTAAAAGTTTAAGCACATATCATGCAAGTGTTCCCCTACCTCAGTGATTGAACTTGTTGTGGATGGTCTCAAGAGGTATCAATTGTTATCTACCAGAATCTTGAGCATCTCTCTCATTATGAAGTTGAAAAAAATGGATTTAATTTCCAGTAGAAAGGGAGAACTGCATTTACCAATTCTCCAAAAATGAGCTAAAGGAATATCAACTCACCAAAGATACAGCCATAGTTTACCTATGTTCAGAGAACCTCTCTGGCAAACTGTCTAGCCTCCAAACAAACATTGGAAATATTTTTTTACTTTCTAAAATGGATACAGAAGAATTGCTTGCTTCATGTAAATTAAGGAAACTTATAGAAAAACAATAAGGAAAAGTTTGAGTTGATAATCACCATCAAGCTTCTAGATTCTGAGTTAGAAGAGGGAGAAAATCTTTTAGAACAAAAGTATCCATGAAACGTGCAACCATGTACAAGGTAAAGAGAACCAGAATGATTCAGAGTGACTTTTGAAACAACGTTGGGGGGAAAATGTTTTTTTCAATTGCAGAATGAGAACAAGAGGTGAAAAAATCACTAATGGTCAAAAGCATTGTCTCCTAAGGGGAGAAAAAAGTAGAAAACAAAGAAGAAAAAAAGGTAACATAGATATATAATGAAGGCATTTCCTAAAGCAGAGGTTTGACATTTTGCCTCTTTCTGGGTATTGCACATAAAGCAAAGGAAAAGGAAGGCTAGAAGGACTAGATAGAACAGAAAGAGTTGGAGATGTTGAAATTCTTTCTCTGTAAAAGACCAGAACGCAGTTAACATCCTTTCAGTTTGTGATACCAAAATTAGATAAAAGCATTTCTCAGCAACCAGAGACACCCTGGTTCTTTCAAAGCTGAGCCTGGACTGAAACCGTAATGTGTGAAGAGTGACAAATCCATTACTGAAAAGGAAAGTAAAATCCATCCAGCAAAAAACCAAGTTTTTATTTATAATTACCCCAGGAGAAAGAAAATGAGAAGTCAATTATAGCTTCTATTATATAGAAATACGTTTCTCTGCTAAAGGATCTTAGACAAGTGCCAGAGATTTCTGTTACATGAGCAAAATTTACTAAAAAGTAGTCTACTACTTCCCTGCATGTTACAAATGAGACAGAGAAAATTGATGGAAGCTGACATGAGTCATCTGACAGGTTAATGACATGACTCAAAACCTGTCCACAATTAAGAGCCTAGAAACAGACTACTAGCAGCCTAGTAAACCTCAGAAGTCCAGAATCCTAGGTTGTGCATCTCAATAGTGAACTCATTGCAAAGAGGAAAGCATGAGCAGTATTTATTGGATCCAGCTTTTCTTCCAGGTACCGGCTATATACCTTGTAAATATGTATTTGGCAGTTCTCAAATTAGTTCTCACTCACAGAAAGTACACATAATGTTTGTAAATAACAGAAAAAGATGGAAATCATAATTTTTAGTGAGGTTACTTATTAAATGAGTTAACAAATATAAGAATGCTCAAATTTGGTGTCTGCCTTTTATTGCAGAAAACCACAATTGCTCTGTTTAGGTCAGATGGTGTAAGAGAACAGAATTTCTTCTCATGCTTCAACTTTCCCAATTGATTAGTTTTATCTGTAATAGGCATCCATGTGAGGTCATTGCAAACAACGGAAAACAGCTTGTGAATAATTTCTTTGAAAAACTCTATAAATTCTGTGGAATCGCACATGTAAGAGCACTCTGTACTGTTGGAAGGGAAGTGAAAGAATGGGGTTTTCTTTATCTTTCAAAGAGGTAATAAAGGAAGAGGCTGACAGATCGCTCTGCTCTGGAGAGCTTCAAGTGTGAAGCCTGAAAAACTTTAACTTCTTCACTCTATAAAATTTTCTCTGTGCTTTCCTGCTGTAACTACAGATAGCATAAACAAGTACAACGTGCAAAATGACACCAAAAGCGACAAAAGGAAAGCGTGGAATAAAATGTAAATCCAATGCACTATGGTACTAAATGCACAACTTTTGCCTGCTTGAAGAATACAGAATCATTTATCACCTCTGCTATCAGACAAGGGAATGCCATCCTCATCCTGCCCAAATGAGCAGTAGTAGAAATTTGCCAAATATTCATTGACATTTAGGAACAAAAAGCTTGAGCTCAACATTGATTCATATCAAGGAGCATAAAAACCTCAGTGTGACCCCTCTAAAAAGACTAAGGAGTCAAAAGCCAGGCTCATTCCTAGAAAAGAGGATAAAATAAATATTCTAAAAAATCATTACATAGAAATATAAGATTTCAGGATTCTTTGGAGAGCACAACCAGCACTGCTTTCTAGGGTATATTACTTATATGACTCTGTTTTCCCATATTGTAATGATAATATCAGTATAATAATTAGCATTTGACTCAACACTTCTGAGACCCAATGCGAACCTTAAGAGGAAACTTAAGCATGACCCTCCTTAACCACTATACAGGCTGGGAGATTTCTTACATCTGTAGTCAAGAAAGAACAAAATATGTTGCACTCAGTAAAGCATTTTCACTTGTTTTCTCAATAAATGGTCTCCTCAGAAGTACTGAAGTGCAGCTCAGAGCATATGAGCATGGGAATGAAGCAAATTTATGAAGTCCTGTGAAGCTGTGCTTCACTAGCAGGACTGCTGATTTGGTCTCTCTGCAGTGGGCTGGGTTACATGGAGTCCTAAACTTTCCTTTGTACCACTTGTTAAACCATTTGTTGCTGGGCTCTGAGTTCACTTCTCTAAATGATGATTGAGTACCCCTCCTAGGTCTCACCAAGACAGTGCTAATCCCATGACATGTGAAATTTGGGTAGGCAGTACCATCAGCCTGTGGCAGGACTTCAGCCAGGCACACTATCTGCCTTTTTGCAAGAAAAGAGAAGGAGGTCTAGACCTGAGCATCTTGACTGATGAGATGACCTTTCCTACTTTCCTGCTGTGGAAGTCAGACCAGCTTTGAAGAGAAGAGATTATTTTTTTTTTTAAAGTTTAACTTCCTTCCTTATTTCTCTGCCTCACCAAAAATGACAGAAGGGTCACCAGCAGAAAAAAAGAAGCTGCAAACCTCCTGAACAGTAACTCTGACAGAACAAGAGGGGAGATTGTAGCCTGTACCCAAGTGTCTGTAAGAGGAATACCCACATTTCATCCAAAACATGTAGCAAAACAAAAAATGGAAATGGTCTAATAAAGTCTGTCTTCTGTCCTGAAAATCTGCTTGGGAGCTGCCTTTGTTTCTAGAGTTGCTGGAGACATCTCAGACAGAACACACCCCTGTTTTTTCCCTTGTATCTCTCTCAGGAGAGAGTAAAAGTATGAAAAATCCTATGTATTAGCATCTCAGTGGCTCTTCATTCACATTAAGATTGCTTTCAAAACAGACGTCAGTGTGTAGTCATTTCTCAACCATGAACACTCTGTCTTTGCAGGTGTGTATTTGTACTATCCCCCCATGTTCAATGTAAATCCTTTTCCTAGATCTGACTTGAGAAATATTTGCCCTACTGTGACAGTGCCAAAAATCATTACTTAGTGGTTGGAAAGGGCTGCAATCAGGGATGAAGTGGAGAAAACTTTGGCACTGCTGAAAACTTCTATGAACTACTGCCTTTTACATGACTCTGAGAAGTTACTATCTAATGTGCCTCGTAGGCAGATTAAAATTAACTTACCTCAGCCAACAGAAACTACAGACAGAGCCAAATGATTCCTCACAATGCATGTGTTTCTCTCTTCTGCAATAGCCTGACTATAAGCTACAAGTCAAAGAAGAATCTAGTGCTAAATTCATGTGGCTGTGCACCTAGTGAAGATAAAACTCTGACTTACAGTGATTAAGTTTCCATGAAATATTGAAGAATGCTTAATTGGTTTCAACCCCTCAGCAGTAGAAAAGAATCTCTCATGACTAAAATTCATAACAATGTTTCAGAAAATTAGTTGGTTTTTAATGACCATGCTGGCAACTTTTTGCAGTGCCATAGAAAAGGTGAATAAACGGAAATATTTATGTAACCACTGGTGTAATTTCTTGATCCATAGTGTAAACACATGGTAGCCTGCCACAGGTTTCACCTGGGTCTTTTTTTCTCGTGTGCATTCTGGGTTTGTTTGCAGATACTGGCCTCTTTATTCTCTAGAGTGTCCCAGAACTTTCATAGTCATATTTCTGAAGCCACTGCTATGTGTTTTTTTTTTTTAACCTTGCTATGGAATGAATCACTCCACCCTCCCTCCAGCACGAAGACAAATGTGATTGCTGCTCCTGAACATATGGTGCAGCCTAAAAAAAGGGTTATCTTGTAGGAGTGTATCTGTAAGCATCACTTATCACACAGTCCCCAACGGAGAATTTAAGAGATGATAGCTTCTCTTTTTCTTCCTCAAACTGCTCATGTTCAGCATTTTTCTATCTACTGCTTTCCAACATTCTCATGATTCCTCGAGAGAGGAAAGCCCACTCCCATTACAACTGGCCTTTTACATATTGCTCAGCAAGCTTGTTTCTCTCTACTTTCAGGGACAAGTTTTATGAGATGCAAAAGAAAATGTACAAAAGTTTTCCTCCTTTCTGTGTTCATAATTTCTGTGTGACATTATACCACATTTTTTGTCTCTGAAGAGAGAAATCTATAATCAAATTAAAAGTCGGATTTTCAAAGTTACAAATTTCTACATTACTCTCAGTTTGAGAAAGAAGATGATGCTACCTTAATATTTTATCCCAAGCTGATCTTCTCTAATTACAAAGTCTGTCTCCTCAAGAACCTATGAGAACTTCCAGAGTGACCCATGTGATGACAGCAAAGGGTCTTTTTTCATGGGAATTCACTACAGTTTCTGACAAATACTTTGAGGATACCAAAATGCTTTGACCAATATTAAAAAGTACCTAATTAGAATAATCTTGAATGGAAATGCTTTATATAAGTGACAGCTACCCTGAGTTGAAGGGACACCTGGCTCTATTTTTAACGATAAGGCCGTCCTATACAGGTGGAGATGGATCCTCCAATGGTTCCGTGCATTGGCTAAAATAGATTTAAAGCTTAGTAGAGAAATGGCTATTGTAGTTGCCCACATAAAAGTTTACTAAGTCATGACAAAAGCAGATCTGGCTAGGAAAACTGACTTACACACAACCCACTTACCTGAGCAGAAATTGCAAGTTTGACGATGGCTGATGTCAGGAGTACACACTTCTAAAGACGTGACGAAGAAAATTTTACAATGAATGCAGAACAACTCAGATAAAGAGAAATTGTAATTAGATGTGTCAGTATGACCATAAAAGATGATATATCAAAAATGTATCATCTTGGTTTAAATCAGAGTAGAGTCACAAGTGTGTGCACAGTGGTCTTAGGCAGCTTTCTGGTACTGAGACTGTTCACGCAGCCACCGCCTTAACAGTTCCTTCAGTGATGATCGACAAGTGTTTCCATCCTGAGCTTGCTCTCACTAAGCCTGGCCAAACCTTCACCAGGACACTGAGATTATTTCTTAAGAGAAATCTGCTATTGCAGTCTCTCAGCTGCAGCCCTGCTGGTTTTGTGGTACTTGAAGCCTTGACACAGACATATTAATAACACCAGCAGAAGCAGCAAAGAGGAAGGCACTGAGGAATGACTACAATAACCACCAGTGATCCCAGACAGACAGATCTGGACCTAGAGGTCTAGAGGAGAAGAGAATCTAGACCAAACTTCTTTCACAATGACTAACAGCACAGAAGGGAGGCTGAAGGGCAGGGATTTGTGTCTGCAGTGCTCAAAATATGCAATGGTCCAAGGGACTGGCTAGTGAAGAACATCCCTACAGTCAAGGAAGAGAGAAGTATACATTTGTATGTTTTTCCATCTCAGTTGCAGCCCAGTGAAAAGCATCATAATACCCTCTTCTCAGTTTACTCAAGTACAAGTGTTTTCTACAAGCGTTATCTCTTGCTGAGATAAAATCAAAATTGAAGAGATTCCAGGGGAATGGGATAGGAGACACCTAGTGGATCATAGCTTAACAGCTTATCGAGGCAATAAACAAGGATAGAGACTTTGATACTGCCGTGTGCTCTCTGCACCTGTTGACACTGCTTAAGGTTTGGTAGAATATTGTGGGTGATGTGCTAATGGCCAAGATGACTGTCTAAATAGTCAATTTTTTTTATAAAATGATTGAAGGACAGGCTTGAGAAAGCCCAGGTGGCCAGAGATAACCTGCCCAAGGCTATGATAAACATGAAGACAAGTATTCAGAGTTTAATTATGGGAAAATATCTAGGATAACTGGTTGAAATTGATGAGGATGGAAAGACACCACGCAAAAAGGAAGACCACGACATTCCATGCATAAAAGGTATTTAAAGCCAGCTCTGCAGTGTCCAGAGCTAGGTTGTTTGTTTTGTATCCATCCACTTCCACTTGAAACATGCCTTTGATTGTGAGGACATCTGTGTGTTATTATCAATATTGAAAGTGACATTGAAAAACACCTAAACATTTAGAAGCTTTTTCTGAAGGGTACAGGACCACACGAGGAATATAAAACCAGTATCTTTTCAGCTTAGTGTGCTGACTACAGTTTCTACAGTACTACTTGATTTTAAGGTGTTCCTTTGATCATCACAAAATCTATGGGGGAAGCCAGTACCATTCAGCCCCAGGGTTTTGTGCAGCAGATCTTTAATGCTTTCATGACAAGCTATTTTCAAAACATTTTTTGTGTAGATGAAACAAAAGTGACCTTTATCCTTTGCTTTTCTCCATTTAAGGTCAACAGCAGTTCCCTGATCTACTGACAATGTCACATGATGCCTATGGAGGATATCCCATTGCTACCAACGGTTAATAGTTGCGTTTTACTCTCCTCAGGGCCATAACTCACTCAACACTTCAGAATTTGGGAATGGTGCAACATCCTTGGTACAGACAAACACATAAATGCTTCCAAGCCAACAAAAATCACCACCTCTCTAGGAGTTTCCTCACAAGTCAGGCTATAGTTCTCAGATTACCATGTGCACGTAACACAAGAGAGGGAAAAGCAGATCTCTGATGGGAGATATCAGAGACGTAATTTAAGACTGTTTATTGTCATTTTTTAAACTCTGTTCACTGCAGTTCACTTTGCAGAAAGAAAACGTTAGGCAAACATCACTTATTGTCCACTGCATCTGTGTCTGTGGCAGACATTTCATCTGCAGTTGTGCTGGGAAGTGCATTCTGAAGCACACGACTTTTCCCAAAAGCAGCAGTATAATGTATAATAACATCACGAAACAGCTTTCAAAAGGGCTGCCTGTGGGAGTAGTGTATCGGGCACATCATTTGGAGATATATCTGCTGATTTTAGCCACCAAAAGCATTTATTTCTGGTATCTCTGTAGAATAAATTAATGTATCAAAGAGAGCTGGACTATGTTTAGTCTAGTGGATCATCTAGGAATGGCTCAGCCACTAAAAGCTGCACCTTCCTGGATGGCCAGATTTCAAAATCACTATGTAGAGACAAGCCTTGCCCCCATCCTGGCAAGATGAGGAGCCAGCCATGTGGTGAGCCCAACTCATAGGTTCACTAGAGATGTGGCCCCCAGAAAAGGGAGAGCAGCTGTCACCCCACCCCAACTATGCACTGGAGCTGTGGGAGGAGGACAGGCAACCTTCCCTGAGCTGCCTCTGCAATCAATGTCTAAACTAGATGCTGGAGCTAGGTGGTACGGAAATCTCTCCTTGGGGAGCCAGGCAGTCTGTTTGTGTAGGCTGACAACTACATTCACCTTCTTTGTAAACAAAACAGAAAGCATTTGAAATTGCCGAAACATGAACTCTGTAATGCCACACTCTGTAAAATTCTGCTTTGAAGTTTAACAGAGCTTTTCAGGACTCAAAAGAGAAATGTCTCCTGTAGTTCTTAGAAGCTGCAGTTTATTAAAAAAAAAAAAAAAAGAAAAAAAGTTAAAATTAAGTAGTTTGATTACATCTTTTCTTTTTAACAAGAGTATTCTTTGGTTCAAGAAAAAAGATAGCCTTTTCAGATAGTGATTTTCAAAAGCAGAACTTAGGAAGCCTTTTTTCATTGAAAACCTTTAATATATTAATGGAATAGAATATTATATATACCTCCTATAAATTCACGTTTTATTTTAGGGGAAATAGATCTACAATTTTCTGCGTTCTTCTACCTATGGATATTTAGAATTAACAATGGCCTAATTAAGAAAAGCTGGAATATTTCTTTGAATAGTCAGTCTCTGCAAAGTTTTGGTGCTTATCCAGATCTCACTGAACAGCAGTTAAATTTCCATAGCTTCTGAGGATGAAAAATAGGACTGAAACCCACAGACAAGTCTGTTCTGCTTCCATTCCTGGTCTGCTTTACAGCAAGAGAAAGCACCTCATTTTACCTCTGTGGTGGAGTAGAGAAAATAGTGGATTTTTAGGGAACTTAACCGTCTTCAGAAGCAACATTGAATTTCTAATCTCTGAGTCCTCATGGCAGGTTGTTCCACCTGTGATTATCTCAACTGTAGTTATCATTATGTTTATTATAGATACATGTGTCAATAACATCCTGTGGTGACACACAGTGACTGATGAAACTGAGTGTGTCCTAAGTACACATTCATCTATCTGTGCTCAGTAAAATGATGGTTATCATAAAAGGTATCTAAAAATAGTTGGGTGAGAAGAGACAACATATGGATAAACAGCCAGTCAAATCATAAAACACAGACCCAAATGCTTTATCTAGCAGACACACTTAAAGAAAACAAATCTATGCACAGAAAAGTCAACAGTCATAGATATCATAGTTACACTAGTTAACAAAAAGTCTCACGAAACCTCAAGCTTGATAATTATGTATAGAAAATAAAAGTGAAGAAATTTCAGCTTGGTCATGAACTAAATCACAAGTGGGAAAAGAGGATCCAGTCCTGACAAGAGGTCTGTTGGGACTTAACTCTTGATTTGTGGGAAAATCCAGATGGGAAGAAAATGAAAAGAAACAAGGAATCCATTAAGCAAAGTTACATGCAATTCTTAATTGGGAATGGAAAGGAGGAGTAACGATAAAGAAGTCTTTTTCCCTCAAGTTGATCCTTCTGCCTTCATGTACCTTTCTATGTACACATGACAGCCTTTTCAGATTGTATCTTCCATCTTCATTCCTCTGCCTTTAGCTAAATGTTGTGCAGCTTTCTGCCTTTTTGAACTGCCATTAAAACAACATGTAAGAGACGGTACTGCAGATAAACAGCAACGTGTGTCACCTGGTAAGCTGTGCTGTCACTGCCAGCAAAAAGCCAAACATCACACACTCAAAATTGAGCAAAACATCTGAGAATATATAAGAGGGGCTTATTGTTTCACCTAAGTACAAACTGTAGTGTGTAGCCTGCAATTGGGCTGGGACAAGCGTGGTATCTATTGCTACAGTTGGAGAAAGGCTGACAAATGTGATGGCTCCCAGGACAGGAACTTCAGCTGAAGTTTTTCAGCTCCTGCAGCTGCAACTGTGTGAGGCAGAGCTGTTCAGTTTATGTCTGGCAGATGGAGTCATTACCTGTGCCAAACAATCCCCTCCCGGATGGAGCTTGTGTAAAGCGCAAAAGTATTTTGCATTAGTTGGATGCCCCTTGAACCACACGTTCCAAGCTCTTAAAGGCACTAAACACTAGATCATCTTGTAAAACCTTGCTATTTTGACAGCAAAGTTGATTGGATGTCTCAAATGAAATATAATTTTCGTGTTAAAATAGGGGTTTCTGCTAGATACATTTTTTCTTGTCTCTTGTAAGAAAAATTAAAATGAAAACTATAGCTGTGGAGAGCCACAATGCTCTTCCAATCCCTGGCACCTGTGAGGGGTGCTCTACTTCCAGCCTTTGCTCTGCTCCTCTACCCTGTGCTCTGCTCCTTTCCCACTCACCCACGGATGGCCACCCCTTCTCCCTGTACACCCTGAGCATCCCATTGCCACCGCAGAGGCTGAAAGCAGGGACAAGAGTGGGGGGAAAGAGGCACCCTGTGGTGAGGGTACACAAAGCAAAATGAATGTGATGAATTTAGGGAGCTTTGCTTCCAGGAAGAAAGTGGCTCCTCAAGGGACATGATGTATGGCAGGGATGGGGCTGTCATTCCCAAAGCCGTAACATCCACAAAGAGATTGATGCCAACATTTCCATATTTCCAAATGAAATACTTCTAAAGGGTTTTGTGGCTGTTTTTTCTTTTTCCCCGTAAGTAAACAAAAGTTACGGAGAATTTTCAACCTGATTCTTGACAGAAACAGATGTTGCAATATTGGAATTTCCCATGGGACAGATATTCCAGTGTTTTTTCCATTTTAAACAGGGCTAGAAAATAATTGTTCCATTTTAAACAGGGCTAGAAAATAAAACTGAGTTGATATATTGTTTGCATCTTCATAGCCGTTGCAGAGGCAGGTGTTCGAGGGTGTGCTAGACAGATGTTGCATGCTACTGCATAGACAGTAAGACCAATTATCATTGGTCTGGTGGGTTTTTTTAATCAGTTTTTAAATCTGCGCCTTGTTCAATGTAAGGAACTGTCAATTACATCGTGGTTCTGTCCCATTATATGCCAGATTAACATTTGCTCTGCGCAAACTGAGGCACTAGCTTCAAAATTTCCCCAAGATAACACTTTTTGTGTGAGAACTAGTAAATGTAACCTGATTTGGAAAATGGCAGAAGCCAGAAGAACACTTGCAGATCATGTCCTCAGGGACCTTAAGCAGGAAGAAGGACTCTTCTTCTATGCTTTTTCCTGGAATCCCTTTGCTACCTTAAAACTATGGAATGTTTCTGGACTGAAATTATGTAAAGAGGGTAGAAAACAGGTTTTAACCTAGTGCAGACATATAGAGTTACACCTACTGATGGACACGAAGCTCAGCAACATGTCGACCCAGCCTTAACTGAGGAGGTATGGGGACCAGCAAACTGTCAGGATGTGTGTCCCCATGATAAGCAGAGCTGGAAAATTGTCAGCACCATGTAGCTGTAAGGTCACAGATCAGCCACCTTGAGCTAAAGAGTGATCCTGAACAAGTTCATAGTAAATGCAGGTTCACAAATGTCTTGTCAAAACCCCGGCATTGTTATTGTGACTGGCCATATTCGGGGGGTGCCAAGAAAGAAGAAAATTAACTACAGCACAATCCCGCATACCCACAGTGAAAGGAGTAAGGCAGTAAAAGGTCTAAGACTTTGCTTAATACCTTCTTTGATAGTTGAACAACATCCAGTGACTCTAAATGGGTAGCTACAAAACAGCAAGGAATGGAGAAGTGTCATCACTACATGGTGACATGGACTTGGACAGGAAGTTGTAGGACTTCCCTGGAATTTAGCACCACTGGAGAAAACACACATTGCAATTCTATGTTGCAGCAACATAAATCTTTCCACTACATGTGCTAATCAGGACAAGGAGGAGCTCTCCTTGCCTGTTTCCCTATGCTACTCCTTGACTTCTTTGGGTTTTTCAAGAAAGATGAGGCATTTTTGATTATATTTACTTGTAACTTCTAGTTCAGCATTTCAGTGAGCACCTACATCTTTGCCTACAGTACATCTTCCAAAAGGAGCAAGATTTATATTCTGACAAGCTAAGCCTGCTAAGGAAATAGGAATGGTTGTTTGGGGTTTTTTTTGAGATGCAAAGGTAAGATTCAGAAAGCCTAATATTTGCAAGATAAAATATTTATTTTAAAGGTGTTAATATGGAGGTTAAAATCAGTTCTTTTTTTTTTTTTTTTTTTTTTGTCAGAGGAGAACTTTATCATTATTATTATTTTCTACTCTAAAGCCAAAGTATCACCTAAAAGTTTACAGGAAGTTTTACATCAGTGTGCTAATCTCAGGAGTATGCCACATCTGCTCTCCAAAGTGCTGTTCTTTTTACTCCGCTGGGATAACCATATTCATAAGCCCAAATGAAACCAGTTATTACCACTTGTGTTACTACACAATGAAATACAAGGAAAATTCTAGGAGAAAACCAGAAAGGATTTACTCTGAAAAATACTCCAGCTTGGGCATAATTAACTAATTAAACCATAGCCAATACAATTATCTACCATGAGAGTGCCTGGATGGGGTAAAAAGAGAAAAGGTGGAACAAAAACCAATATTATGTTTTAGTGAGAAAAAAACACAAACCTCCTCAAAAAACAGTTAAAACATCATATGCTTCCATTAGGCAGCATTTGTATAGCACAAGGTCTTGCTATCTCTTCACCCACACCAACCTGGTGTACAAAGGCGTAGTACTATGCCCTGAAAAGAGACTGTTGCAGTCCCTCAGGCCTTTGTTAACACTCTCCACAGGTGCGAATTCTGCTCCCAGTGTTTATTTTGTCTTTCCCCTTGCAAATACTTCTTCACCTCTTAGAAGTTGTTAGTGTCCCCAGAGAAAGAAAAAAGAATTTAAACTGTATAGCTTTGTGTGCTCAATGTGGCTTATCTCCCTAAGCAAATCATACAAGAACCAGAGGTACTTCAGAGCAGTTTTTTTCTAACAAAGAGATTGCAGCATCACTAGTTTCAGTGAGAGAGCAGGAGGTTTGTCTTGCAGCACCCAGAGAAGATGGGGCTGTCACTGCCCTCTGTTCAGCCAGCAGCCTCTGAAAGCAGCCAGCCTGGGCTCTGCGAGGTCCTGGGCTGGAGGAGCCAGGTTCTGAAGGTGACTCCTTCCCTGGTGGCATTTCCTTCTTCTGCCTACTCAGGTGCTGTTACCTTATTGAAACAGCAATCAGAGGAGGTTGCAAGGACCAACAGGTGGAGGAGAGAAACCGGGGTCCTCTTGGCTCTATTGCCTGCTCAGCTTACGAGAACATTTGGCCTCCCTTCTCCCATTGTCCAACCTTGGCAGCGCTGACAAATTTCTCCCCATGGCACTCCCAGGCCGTGAAACTCCACACGCAGCAGAAGAGTGGGCATCAGGATTATGACACATCCTTGCCCCAGAGCAACCAAGCTGAAACTCTGATTCTGCATACTCAAATTAGCAAGATTCAAGTTCACTTGGACTCTGCTGTACAATGTACATGGAGGTTCCTTGATCGCTGCCGTGCGTCTTTCTCATTCTGCACCAGCCTTCTGGAAAAGAGTCACAGGCATCCCCCACCCTCCCAGCACCAGCAGAAGGACTGATTCATCAAGCCTGAGTCTCTGAGGCAATCTGCCAGACGACAGAGCTGCTAGTGGGGTGTCTTGATGCTGTCAGCTGCCCATATGTCTGTTGGGCAGCTATTGCCTGTGCAATCCCCACTCTGAGAAAAATTCAGAGCACGGTTTGGGATATCTACATAAGGGCCAATTTCCCAATCTAAGCTGATTAAATAAATGGATAATTAAAAAAAAAAGCACGGGGTTAAGCAAATATATCCTTTATTTGTTTTCTTGTCAAAATGAAGTAAATTTTGAGGTAATAAATATATTACAAGCTTAGACAAATTTAAAGTGATGCAAGGGAAAGGGGAGAAAGGACAGATGGGCAAATTCAGCACAAATTCATACCTAGTGCTGACTGTCTCAAACTGTTGATCTCTGCAAATAAACTAATCTGTAAACCAGGAGCAGCTGAACAAAACAGGGTTATGGCATAGCCTTACCTTGCTGCCCCCAGGGATTTTTAAGCCACCCTAAAGCATACCTGTAGCCATATAGGGGATGAACCCTTTCCCATCCAAGGATGTCATACTAATTATCTCACTTTCTTGCCCAGCACTAGTGCATCCACCCCGATCACATTGGTGATTTTGCTTCCACTCCTCCAAAAGTGCCTTCTGCCAAAGGCTGAAGCCTGTTTCCTTTCTGGGCAGCGTCACTTTGCTGGATTCTTACCAAATGTTCTGGGACCTAAAATGATCATGCTGTGACTCTGAGACATCAGTAGGGCTGTGGCAATAGGGCAGATCAGCCTTCTGGCTGGACTGCTTTTCCCTGCTATGAAAATCAGAACTTTTAATTTTAAACATATACAATTCTCAATGTCATTATAGTTTCAAGGTTTCTTTAGATTAAAGTACTAGCTTGCTATCCTCAGCTAGGACTAGATTACCATTTTGCTTGGCCTTATTACAGTTTATTATGGATTACTGAGTACATGTCTGTACTGTGCTCATATTAGACTGTAAAACAAGACATTTGGGGGGAAAGGGTAGTATAACAATGAAATAACCCAAAATATGTTTTCAAAGACATCTATTACCTCCCATTTTCCTTCTTTATGACTGAAAATTTGATTTACATTTCTCCTGTGCCCTTTAAGAACAAATAGAGGATAAATGACTTCCTTGTAGTACAGACCTTCATTGAAAACCTACAAGTAAAGCACTCAAAAAATTACACAGAACATGAACCTGATTTCTGCTTCAAGTTTTAAGTTCCTCATCTTGTCTGAATCTCCTTCTTTCATCCTTCCCTAACCAAAGTATTAACACAAATTCTACTCCCTATCAACATCTCAATTAAAGCCCCAAAATAGGTCTGAACGAGAAACAAGTGTTGCATTCACCTTGTACTGCATGACCTGAAGAGACTTTTGCCCACTCTGAATGTATATATTTTGCTCAGAAAATCTGCCTTTTATAGACAGATCAAAAAAATAACCATACTTTTAAGCACTAAAGCTAATGAGGGCTTTATAACATAATTTATTTAGTCTAGTGTATGCTTCTTTTTTTTTTAATTATTTTTCCACTGGTGTGTCTCTTCCAGTTCTGTATTTTTAAGTCATTTCTTCAAGAAAGCAAGCTGTATCATTGCTATTATGTGTTAGGGTTAACCAGATCAATCATTGTATAAAAAACCCACATTTTCTTCTGAAAACAGCCAGAGCATGCTAGCAAAAAGCCTGGTATAAAAGAGAAAGGGTATAATAGGAAATTCAAAGCAAGCAATTAGATAAATGAATCTGCAGTTACATCAGTGAAATAAGGCACTGAGTTCTGTCTGTGTTTGTAATTTTTACTTATTTTTGCTCTGCCATCCTCCTTGTCCTGTCTCATGTGTTTGATAGATAAAATAGTCCTCCATAACCAAATAAACATAATTTTTTGCATAACCCTTAGAATAATGTTCACAGTCAGAACCTAACTGGTCAGCACTGGAAAGACAAGGAGTAACAGGAACCTGCTGCAGAAGGAGCAGATGCCATTCTCCAAGACCCTCCTACTAATAACATCAGCTTTAAAAGGGGCAAAAAGGCTTTCCCATGACTTCAGATGGCAGCTGTATGGGGTATGGAATCAGAAAGCTGGGGAGGCAGGAGCTGTCAAGGCACCCTCTTTCACCTACCCACAGCCTGGAACCTGCGCGTGAGCATGTGGGAACTAAGTTAAGCAGAATGATCTCAAACTGGCAAGGCAAATTCTAGCAATGCAGTGTTTTAGAACACAATATGGGTTTAAGCTATTTTATTTATAACTCTTATTGCAAAACACCTGTGCATAAAAATAAATCATCCTCTACTGCACGCAGTTAGCTTTCAGCCATTACTTTTACTACTGGATCACCACACTTGAAGGAGATTTCTCAGTAGTCTGAATTGCTGGTGTCCCAGTGGAAAGGAAGAGTGGAGTGAGGGGAGGCAGGAAGTTCTCAGGTTCAGATTTAGAAAGACTAGGAGGAGTTTTCATGCTCTGTGATCACTGATACTTTTCCATTCCTCCTAAAAGTACCCAGATGTGAGTAGATGTGACTCAAAAAGAGGAAGAGATCAGAGAGGATCTCTGACAACACCTGGAATTCAAGGGATCAATACTAGAGAGACAAGGAGTATTGGGAACCTGCTGTAGGCACCACATGAAGTGACAACTCGGATATCAAATGGAGCATCATGGGTGGTTAAATGTGCATTACATATACAAATGCTGAATATGTTAAAGCTTTGAATATGTTAAAACTTTTCATTTAGAGATCAAATTGTTGACTCATCTGAAGCTTAATCAAAATCTTACTTCAATAGTTCATATTGGCATCAGATTGTAATTTTTTTATTTCAGTGACAGGTGGTAACAGATATTGGCAATCAGGTTCAGAGCATCTGAGAGAGGGGATATGGCAGATGTTATGGGCAAGCATTAGCTCATCCTCCCCCCAAGTGAAAATACCGAACCTTTAATGAGCTGAATTAGTAATTGGTAGCAGAGATAAAACAAGAATACTGTTGTCTTATGCTGAATCACAGAATCATAGAATATTGTGAGTTGGAAGGCACTCACACAGATCATCAAAGTCCAGTTCCTTTCCCTTCACAAGACAGTCCTAACAATCAGACCATATGCCTAATAGCATCGTCTAAATCGATTCTGATTTCCTTTCTAGCCTATGAAATACCCCTGGCTGTGGTGGGGTTGCTTCCCAGCAGCACAACAGGGGCTGAGATGAGAATCAGGCTCTTTGTCTTTGTAGTCAGCTCCTGGGGCTGAGCTCAGGGGTAGAACTGCAGCATACAAACTCTCCACATACCTCGATAAATGTTATTTGACAGTAGCTAAACTTTGAAAGAAATGAGAATGCCTTCAAGTTGGTAGAAGGTGCAGTCCTGCCTTTCTCTACTCTGCTGGGACACTGCAGCATGGTTGGCAGTAACACAGGCACCTTCTAACAAGCCCTCAGATACCTCTCGCATTCTCATGGAAAGGGACGTATCTCCCGTAGGGTTCAATGGTCATTTAGTATTTTGCCTTTCTGTATCAGCGATCAAGCAAGAAAATAATGGTCTGGGTAGCATCTGCATGATCTGCCTCTACTCCTCGTGATCTGGACTTGCTCTCGCCAATGGATTCAGTTTCTGTATAAGCAGCAAGTGGATGATAGTTGGTCGCAGCAATCTAGGATGACTGGAGGGACATTACTAAGATGTACACCTACTTTTCTTGCATATATGATTTTAAAAAAATATTTATTTCATATTTTATATTTTTATTTTCCACTTCATTATCTGGTAATAAATATAATTTTTCTCATTTTCACTACATTTTTTTTCTTATTCTTTAAAGGTTTCTCATATCAAAAAAAACAAGCACAAGCAAACAAACAAACAGAAAACAACCCTAAAAAACCCCCTGTCTTTGTACTTCTCCTGGAAAAAGAAACAATAAAAATAAAAAGCTAGATGAAAATTTTTTAGCAGACACAAAACCTCCCACAGTCCCAGAATGTGTGCTTCCGTGAAGCAACTCCCTCATTATGTCTGATGCCTTTCAGCAAGCTTGCACTTGTTGAGAGTCCTCTAGAAGTCAGTGTATGCTACTGCTGCAAACCACTCCAAATAACCTGAGTTACTAAGTGTCCACATCAAACTTCCCTCTCCTCCGCTCCTATAAATTTTGCTTCTCTTTGGAACTGTGACTTCATGTTTTATTTTTATACAGTGACTCTCTCTACCCATTAAATACAAAAGATTAATACATGATAATTAATGTCTTCATGTGATGCCTTTCCTCCCAATGGTTGTTTTTAGTGTTTAACTCTACAGACACTTTGACCAAAGCAAAGTTTGTATCCTGCACACAATGTGACTGAAATATCTCAGCTCACATGTTGAGGATGAGGAGGGGATTTTGCAGCAGCTGTGAGCCGTGGAGGAAGGTCACTGCCTAGTGAAATTAGAAACAGGGGTGGAAGGGAAAAAACTGGATAGAAGAGTGGCAGGCATTTATCTGCAAGTCTTAATTTTTCCAAATCATGAGTAAGGGCAGATGTTCAAGTCCTTCGGAATAAATGTCTTTTCTAAAGTTACCTGTACTGTGTATTTCTAACTTTGCTCAGAGAGAAAATAACATAAACATGCTTTGCTAGTACAGCAGCAGGCTGTTGAGACAATTTTCCCTAACAGCAACAGGGCAGGGCCTCCTCTATTTTCAGTCTTTAGCTGGAAGATCACACAGTAGGCTTTCCTAGCAAGAACCACTAGACAGAGGCATCCTCTCTGATGCATGACCTGGTGCTCAGTGTGGCACTGCTATTTGAAAGAACATCTTCACACGACATAGATATTACTGAAATTTGCAGCACCTTAGTCATAAAGCACTTTCTTATTGACATGCAGTCGACTAGATGAGTGCATGAGTATATTTATACCACTATGCTGTGGGAAATTCAAACTCAGTTAATTACTTCCTACCTAGGTTAAAGTACCAATAAGTGCAAATGCCGAAGTTATTTTTTCCTCATGAAATAGTGCTGCACAATCACCTGATTGCTAAACTGCAGCCAATATTTAACTAAGAAGTGACAGGATAGCAGGGATCTCTGTTTAGCCAGTCTGTAAAGCACTTGCAGTAAAAGGAGCTGTGTAAATGTAAATCATTATTATATTGTTTAGGTAATCAAATCCATGGAGTCATTGTTTAAATAAACTGGAAATGTGGAGCCATTTATTCATATTTTAATGCTTAGACTGCCTGCTATATAAAATATATATGGAAAAAATAAGCTTTCAGAAACATATAAAATACTGGTTTTTCTTAGTGCTGAATTTATAAGCTAGGGAGACTATAGTGCTATAGTAATTCTTAATTTGTACAGCTGTTTTTATCATTCTTAGTACAAAATACCACAAAATAAAACAGACCTAAATCTCTCATAAATCTAATGAGAGTGTTGCACTTCAGATGCACATTTTTAAATGGCTGCATCATTGCTTTAATTCAAAACACAGCCAGAAGGCTCAGTATGACCTGGGAAGTTCTAAAAAAACACTTGCAGATTTATTCACTTTTGAAAAAGTAGTGAATGTATGTATTTCATCAATGCCCACTGGCCAAAACTGAGATTCGGTCCCACATCATATAGGGTGCTCTACACATAAAAAACCCACAATCTCTCTCCCCAGATGCCTTAGTTGAATTCAAGTGTTGCAGTTATGTAATGTTCCATCTTAATCATTCATGACTATCCCTGTTGCTGCAGACCATACAAAGACTTCAAAGCAAGACTCCCTATTCAGTTATGTGGGCCCTGGTTCCATTATATTTTCTAATGTTTTTATCGCTATGAAGCAAGGTAATGCTGTAACCCGGGTTACAGTTGGGAAACTGAGGCCCAAAGATATTCTTTTCTAAATTTCATGTTTCAGTTCTATCCCTTATTCAAAATGAATTAAACATACCAGTGCTTAAGTTGCACTGATCATAAGTCTGATGCTCTTACACAGCTAAAACACTTTTGATAGTCTAGACTGAGAGGAGTAGGTAAGATTTCTATGATAGACCAGATTTCCTAGTGTTTGCTCTTTTAATCCTAAGACTAAGGACAGACGTTGCCTTGAAGGCCTTGTTCTTCTTCCATTCCTTTCCCTGTTGAACATTGGTTGCTCTTTCTGCATATTTTTTCTTCAGACAAGAAATGATTTTCAGTTGTGCAATTTGTAACAAACTTTTGGTCTTGGCTAAAAGTGATGTGTACAGTACACATTTTTTGTCACTTGTGTGTTTAGGAGTGGTTGATATTACAGAAAAGATGAAAGAATGGAAAGACTGCTGCATTAAACCCCACCTATCTGTATAAGCATACCTAAATTCACCTGGCTCTGGCCTTTGCAAATTGTATTGTACTTTTCTAGAAGAATAGTTACAAATATATTTTCTTCAATGATTAACTCACAGTGTCAAATGAAGTGCTCACCTGAGTGGCACTCAGGATTATGGAATCACAGAACAGTTGAGGTTATAAAGAACTGCTGGAGGTCATCTCATTCAACTCCCTTGCTTAAATCGATTCACCTAAGCCCAGTTGCCCAGGGCCATGTTCAGATGGCTTTTGAGGATGGAGACTCTACCAGCTCTATGTCACATCTGTAGCAGAGGTCAGCTGCCCTCACAGTAAAAAAATATTTCCTGATGTTCGGATATGCACTTTCAGATGACGCCCCTGGCACTGCACACTGCTAAAAAAGCTTGACTCTGTCTTCTCACTTCCTCCCTTCAGATATTTGTACACATTGATGAGTTCCCCCCGAGCCTTCTCTTCTTCAGGCTGATGAGTCACAGGTCTCAGCCTTTCCACAAATGTGAGGTGCTCCAGTTCCTTAAACATTTTGGCATCTCTTTGGTGGAGTCTCTACAGTATGCTTGTGTCTCTCTTGTACTGGGCAGCCCAGAACACAGAAGCGCAGTACTTCAGGTGTGGTCTCACCGCTGCTGGGTAGAGCAATAGAATCCCCTTCCTCAAACTTTTGGCAACATTCCTCCTAATGCAGACCAGGATACCATTCTCTACGGCAAGGGCCCATTTCTGCCTCCTGTTCAACCTTTTGTCCAGCAGGACCCTCAGGTTCTTTTCCGCAAAGCTACTTTCTAGCTAGGTGGGCCCTGCACATCCAGTGCATGGGGTTATTCCTCTTCAGGGGCAGGACTTGGTATCTGCCTTTTACTGCATATCTTGGTGTTGTTCTCAGCCCACTTCTCCAACCTGTCAAGGTCCCTCTGGATGGCAGCATGTGACTGGTCTATCAGCCACTCCTCACTGTTTTGTGTCACCAGAAAAATTGCAGAGGGTACATTCTGTGCCATCGTACAGGTCGTTATTGAAGATATTAAATAGAATTGGATGTTAAATAGCTTGTGAACCATTACTGACTCTCAGGGTATACTGCCAGTTACTGAGCCATTTCCTCTTTGTACCATCTGCAGCTCCTGCCAGTGGAAGACCACAGCTGGGATGGAAAGGGGAATCACACTGGTGTCTTGAGTAATGATCAGGAGAGATCGGGTTCACATCAACAGGTAGGGCAGAACTTCTGCTTTCACTCTTTCACTATGAGTACATTGTTCATGAAAAATTCTTAGCAGAGAATGCAGCAAATTTCTCTCTTTTGTGCATATGCTTCTTTCTAGCAGGATTCCTTCAAGCTGAGCATAGACAATGTGTCTCAGTCCTTGTATACCAGCTATCTTAGCATAAATTAAGTGTTCATCAGCTTAGCAGCTAAGCAGTGTCACATCCCATTTAGCACATACACAGCATTTTATAGAGCAGAGCACTGTAGAAATCCTTTTCCCTTAGGTTTTTCTACACGCTTATTGCAGTGATATGCATCGGACCACTTAAAGCAAAACAGATTTAGTTAATTAACTCTAAGGGACTGAGTGGTTCCCTGACTGGAAGTCGTAAGAACTGGTTTTGATATTATAAGTACCATTGATTTACTCTCAGATGCTGGACAATCACTTCATCTTTCTAAGCTTCATTTTTCCCTGGTGCAAAATGTAGAGAAGTAAAATTTGTTTTCTTTGGTGAAGTGCTTTTGAGAGCTGTGAATGAAAAGAGTTATGCATCATCAGTGAATCATCAAAAAGGCCTGATGGGAGATTTATGGAAATAGCACTGTCTTCACTGCTTCTGAAAAACTGAGCCACAACCAAGTAAAGCAACAAAGGGCCAAATCCTCGCTGAGAGACAGCATTGGAGACAGGATAAAAATTTAGAATTGCCTGACACCTTGACAGCCACTTGTTCCTCCAGACCAAGCTGGCAAGATAACATCTTTCTGCCATTTCTGTCCATGACACCCAGTTCTCACACATCCAACTACTAGACAGCATGTCTTCCCTTCTGCATTGTTTGGTTTTTTTACCTAGGCCATCCTTCTCCTCAGAAAATTGACACATGCAACCACTTCCAACACCTGACAACTCCTGCAAGCTTCTCTTTCTGGTTGCAGGGATATTCCTGTACACTGGGCCAAATTCACTATACAACAAACATATGACTATGCACATCCTTCAGAGTACTTCTCTGAAGTATTACAGATCATAAATCCTGGTGAGTTTTTGCCAAAAGCATTGCCTTGGGAAAAAAATGGAACTAGAATGATTTCTTTCCTTCTAATTCTAATTCTCTATCATTATCCAGTTTTGTCTTACCCTTTCATTCTACTCAACTCCATATAATTGCAAGTCCCAAAGCTAACACACGGGTTCCACTGTTCCACTTTGCTCTGTAGCCAGAGCAAAACAAATAATGTTCACTTGCTAATTGATTTGATTATTTCAGCATACTTTTATAACTGAGGAATGGAAGTGGATAGAAGTGAATTTCTTCAGATTATTTCAGTATTAGAATAAATATCCTTTAAAAAAATTGTTCTTTGGACTTGCTGGTCAATATTCCTACTTTTGACAATGAATGAGTGAGTATGGGCTAGCTAAATAGATTGCCTTATTCTTTCTGTTCTACAAGTGATTCAGATAAAAGTACTACACAGATATTTGTCTATGTCAACTAAACATGAAGAAACTTTTAAATTAGATTTCATTGTAAGAGAAAGGGTGAGGATAAAATGACACAGGAACATTTACCACCTCTTATTTTGAGGTAGTAAAATTATATTTCCTCATGGTAAAGAAAATTATATTGTGGTAAAGAAGAAAATAACAAGGCCTGTTGTGGGATCTGGAGGCTGGGTACCGTGACTTGGTGTGTGCCTCAGCTCTCCCCAGTAGGCAGTAGGAGAAGGGCAGAGTAGCCAGCAGGTAATAACAGCAAGCCTACAGAGGAAGTCAATGGCTTTGACTGTGTTTTGGCCAAAGTTTATACTCAAATTAGAGTCAAACCCTAAAACACATTATTCCTCTACCAAATCCAAGTTTTCTTCACTGCTTCAGGATGCTTGGTGTGTTTGGTTCTACTTTTCCATGAAATTCTGACTTCTGTTGGTAGCTCACATACAGCCAAAGAGAGACTTCAGTTCAATGCATCTTGGGGTGGTTTCTAGGGATTCATCACTAGAGTGAAGATACTATGTCAATCATTCTTACAACATAGAAGGAAAAAAGAGTAATGCTGTTTTCCTGTACTGTTCCTACACAATTTTAATCCTTAGAATGTATTGTTACTTCACTGCAAGAGCAACTCTTGCTTTACATCATTAAAAGTCAGAGAAGCTGTAGAACTGGAGGAACATGAGGAACATTTAGGGCTTGCTTCTGAAATTATATCTATCTCTTCTTGCATTTAATGGTGTATAAAACATTGATAAAAAGTTGTCAGCCATTACAGTTGTGTAAAACAGTTCTTAGTGAAGTAAAAAATGAGCTCTTTTATACAGGTGAAAAATCTCTTGTTAACAACCCCAAATCTTAAATCACAGAGTAATTAGAGCCTGTGTTATGGGTAGACAGCATAAACTTCCTCCCACATCGCTTCCTCTCTCAGTAGTGTGTTTCAATCCCACCTACAGGAGGTGGAAAGGGAAATTTCTGACTTCTAGTCTCCAAGTTTTCCTTTCTTTGTTATGCCTAGTAAGGAGTCTGCTAACTGCAGTACTATTTTTTCCTTAATTGGAAATTTTACTGAAAACAGCTGTTGTTAGAGAATGAATACTACAGAAATTTGTAATGTATGACTTCAGCAGAAAACAGACCAACAGGCAAACTGAAAGATAGAATTTAAATTTATCAGAGACCACTAATGCTACTGGTGGCAGTGCTATCTCATTTCAAAGTCAAATCAGTGACCTAACAATAAAAGACTCCATATGCCAATTTCTGCCCCCTTTCCGTCATCAGAGGACCAAACAACTGCATTTACCTGTAGATCAGGACTTCATCATCCGAGCAGTTATACTGCAGCTGATACATTTTTACCCGAGGGGCTGACTTGCTCACTGTCCACTTGACCAAAGCTGAGGTAGTGGTCACATCTGAAACCAGGACAGCCCTTTCTGGTGGGCCTTTTGTTTCCCCACGATTTGACTTGGTGGAGCTGGTGATGTCCGAGAGCCTGGATTTTGGGGGAGCTGATCGGCCTGTGCCATTGCTGAGATGGGGAAGCTGAACAATGGAGAGTTCAATCGTTGCAGTGGACTCTCCAGCAGCATTGGCTGCTATGCATGTGAAAGTTCCATAATCCTTGGAGGTGGTGATGAGTATATCTAAGGTGCCATTGTCATAGACAGCTGTCCTCGAAGAGTTTCCGATCAGACGGTCATCGGGGGCTACCCAGTGAATGATGGGAGTGGGATCCCCAATGGCTTTGCATTTCAGCGTGGCAGTTTGCCCTTCTAAAACCAGCAACTTGTGAGTATGTTGTGTAATTAGAGGAGGCTCACAAACAAATTCTTCTTCCCGCACGTACCAGAAGTACCTTCCCTTTAGACCGGGAGGAGAAGCACAAGTTTCCATATCGTCATCTCTGTCAAGTCGCCTCAACCACAGTAGCTCACAGTTGCAATGCAGTGGATTGCCCCCAAAGCTGAGAGACAAAGGTGGAGAAAACGGGGTAACGGCTAATGAAATTACTTGAGATCTGGCAAATATAGGGTCAGGGGGGAGCTTCTGCAGTCTGTTGGATGTTAGGTCCAATCGGGCCAGTTTCTGAAGATCTGCAAACGTCCCCTCTGTTATATAATCTATCAGGTTGTGATCTAAACTGAGCTGGTGCAAGTTTATCATCTTTCTTATAGATTCCCAGGGAATGCTTCGGAGGTTATTGTAGGAAAGGTCTAAGTCTTCCAATGTCAGCAAAAAATCCTCAAAGGCTTCATCAGAAATGCTGCTTAGCTGGTTGTTATTTAAAATCAAATGCTGAAGGTTAATTAAGCCTCTCAAAATATCCTCTCCAATGTCAGGCAGCCTGTTGCTGTCCAGATGTAAAGACCGAAGGCTCTCCAAGTCAGTGAAAGAGTAGGGCTGTATGTAACTGATGGTGTTTCTGGACAAAGTAAGATCAACAAGTCCAGACATGTTGGCAAAATCTTGTCGGCTGATATTAATAATAAAGTTGCCCCCAAGACGGAGTTCAACAGTCCTTCGATCTATGTCCAGCGGCACAAAAAGGAGACCCTTGGAGGGACACAAAGTCCCCAGTGACTCAGACAGGTTCTGACAGACACAATATTTGGGACAAGCATTGACCGTGACAGCCATTCCAAACACCAGGATGCTGAAGAGCAATTTTTCCATTGTAAATCACGCAACAGTACCTGAAAGAAATTAAGAGAGTTACAAGGAATATCAGCAGTTATGATATAAATAAGTTTCCTCTTCTGTTTTACCTAACATCTACCTCCAGCAAGACTTTGCAGTGCCTCCTCTCAGGAGTCACACTTAAAGACATCAGCACTCCAGGATGGGAAGGATAAATGTTATAGAAACATGTTTCTGCAGATAAAGTATTTCTTTCTAAAAGAAAAAAAAAAAAAGAGGCGGGTTTGGTTCCAAATCTGAACAGGATAGGAATCGCTAGTACTTATGCCCGGTAACTGGGTCTTGTAACTGCCTATTTTCTAGTTACAGCATTATAATTTTTACTGAGTAGCTGGTAGTGGACAAATCCGATCATCAGATTGCATGGCTTACTAAAAATTCTGAAAGATTTCATTTGGAGTAGTGTCTGCTTCTTTGAGGGTAGAAGCTAGAAATAGTATGTGTAGTAATTAGTTACTGCTGCAAAATAATGTGGAATTAGTCTTAGGGTTGAAGCAGCTTATTTTATGGATTAAAATAACTTCATATTTACCCTTCAGTAATGTGGTTAATAATGATAATGTAATCATCTGGCCAGTTCTGGGGCAAGTCATTTGCCCACCCATAATAAAATTAATGGTAGACAGTACAGGAAGAAGAAATTGCACAATTGTCACCTGGATTCACCCTGTGCTCAGGCAACCTATAGAAATGATGACAGCATACAGCTCCAAAGAGAATGGATCCAGGGGAAACCTGTGCTACATTAGTCTCCTGGCAAGATTTTTGACAACCTTATGCTCTCAGACTTAAATCCCTTCCATAGTAGTGACAGCAAAGCTCTTGCCTGCCTCCATGGCCCTTCCTTGCATCCTGCCCATTCCTCCTTGCACCACTATTTCCCTTTTTTTTCAGCTCTCACATGCTTCTCCAGCTTGAGCTGCAAGGTATCTGAAGAATAAACGAAATGTATTAACAGACTGGCTCACAGGGGTTAGTTGTGGTTTGGAGAAGTCACAGACCTGCTTCAGGTTTGGGAATATCTACTTACACAGGTCTGCTGACATTCTTCCACATGTGCAGGACATAGGTAAACTTGCTTTCTTTCTTTCTCTCCCTTTCACAGACTGTGCTGTCAAGCAGGGCTGAGGAATGGGTAGATCATTAATTTCTAACCCTCATTCTCCTGAGTAAAGCAGCAGGGAGACAAAGAGCTATATTTTTGTAAGGGATCCCCCAGGCTTTTTTACTAAGATGGTGTACTCTAGTCTCTAAGATTCTCACCTGTGGCAGTAGCTACAGGCATAATTCAGCTTGTAGTATTCAACAAAGCCATTTTGCCTTTTTTTAACCTACATCCATCACATAAACTTGCATTACTATCCTTGGTCTTTGGTATATGCCATATCCCTTCTCAATCATGCGGTGCTCATAGGTTTAGGAGTTTTTTTGCACTTGTGTTTCCAAAGACATCATGGCACAATAAGAGATAAGATACCCTTGTGTTAACTGACTGCCCCTGTGTAATGCCTAGTCAGTGTATGGCAGACAGTCACCAGTGCCTGAGCTGGTTCTATAACTGCTGTACACATGACGGGATAATAAAGTGTCTCGTAGTGACTCCCATAATTAGTACTACAGGGTCACTCAAACTCATCTGTCACAAGAAACGCACTTCACAAAAAAGTTGCATCACAATTATATACACTCCATCACGCATCTGAAATGACAGTTGTGCAGACTTCTTATAATAATTACAAGAAATTATAAAATTATTAAACTCCCAGCAACACACACCAAATAAAAACTACAATCTATCACTTGAGTAATTTTTAGAAAACTCTTTAAACAGGTCTTGCTCTACTTTCTTGTGAAAGGAATGAAAACTGGGGCCCAGTGTTTGGGACTCTGACCAAAGGCTCCCCATTCCTCCCCCGGGTAAGACGGTTTGGTATCTCCTCTCTAGAATACATGAAATGAGTCAGAAAAAGCAACTGTAGAAAAGCAAGATGCTATGAATACTGAACAATGTATAGTAAGATCTTTACAGCACGGTTTTCTGCACGGTGTGATGATAGTAAATATATACTGTAATTACTATTTCATAGGGGAGGAAATGACTAAAGCATCTGTGTTTGCTGAACTTTACAAACAAGATGAAAGCCCACCTCTTATTGGGCACCCTTTTAGAAAGGATAGATTGAGAAGAGTAATCTTACCCTCAATAGTAAATAAAAGGCTACTGAACAAAATTTTTGGAGATTACCGAGTGCGTTATTGATGCAAATCTGCGGCATTCTTAAGCAAAGAACTATAAATAACTCTTACATTATTATCAATTGGTAGTTTGCTACCAGGCAATTGGCTTTTTCAATCTTAATTATAATTGTGTTCTGCAGCTTTAATTTAGTGTATTACCCTACCAGCTGAAATGATAAACAAAAAGAAGTTTAAAAGGGGGAGAAATAGATACAGTTAATTAGTAATAAGCCCTTTCATAGCTTCTCCCTCATCTACATTTCCACCCTCTGAATATCTATTCAAAAATGTGAATGCACACTTACGACAGCAGTGTCTCCTATAAGTGTCTCAATTCTCTAACCACATTTTTTCCGGATGCTGTTAAATATCACAGTGCTTTGGGGAGACAGTTGTCTCTGAGCATCAGAGTGGAACGCATTTATGAAAAGAAAAAAAAAATGGGGGGCGGAACAGAAGTTAATTACATAAAATAGGGACTGAAGCACCAAGAGGAGGATGTGAAGCAGGAGGCCTAAGAGGCAAAGTAAACCCTGATGGAGAAACCATCTGTGAATGGCTTGAAAGCACATCATCTGCCCGTGTGTGCTTGCACGTGTGCATGAAAAAGACACAGAGTGCAGCATGTGCTTTTACCAGCAAGAGGACAAATCAGTAACAGCCTTACAGGGATGGAAATACCATGGCCACTGTCATTCCAGTTATTACACGCATTTGAAAGTATTAAATAAATATTATTATATTTATTTAATATTATAATTCATTATCATATATTATTATAATTTATTTAATATTTATTTAGAAATAAACTATTAAGTAAACAAATCTTGTTTGCAGAGGAAATTGCTATCCTTTGTGATCTTTTGCTAGCATCATTATTTCAAGCTTTTGAGCCTTGGGTGTTTCTGAAATGTGAATCTGAAGTGAACAGTTTACAACACAACAGAAAAGGTGCAAACCCCAAGAACTACTTATAGGACATCAGAGAGAAAAGAATTGCACAGAGCTCTTTAAGGAGAACATCTGGGATTTCCACAGGACAAATGATTTTCCTTTTTCTCTCCAAACAAACAAAGCACTTGGGCCAAAGATGAGGTAAGAATTCAAAGAATAATAGAATCATAAAATGGTTTGAGTTGGAAGGGACCTTAAAGATCAATTACTTTCGACCTCCCTGCCATGGGCAAGATCACCTTTCACTAGACCAGGCGGCTCAGATTCCCATCCAACCTGGCCTTGAACACTTCCAGGGATGATTCCAGGTAACACTGCATTTCTTGAGTCTGCACAATTATAATAATATCTTTCAACCTCTAGAGCCTCCCAAAAAATCAAGGTAATTGCTAGCTGCCAAGGAGGTGGATGTATAATATTTTTTTATTATTATTTCAGTTCTGGTAATTTTCATATAAGACAGATAATAAAGTGTCAAATTAAGGGTCTGTTTTTGCTGACCAGTTTTCTCACCTTGTTCCCAAAATGTCTTGTGACCTGCAACATCAAGAATTTTATGGGCTGCTAATGGCAGCCTTGTTATAAGCTCACCATTCTGATTTACATTTTAAAGGTATCTATCAGCCTGATAAAGTATATTTCTCACAGCAAGTCAGTGAATCTGGAAGAGTTCCTGTCTCAGCCCAAGATGAAAAATAGCCCCTTTAGTCCTCTTAGAACAAGGATTGGTATGAATTAATATGTGCAAGAGCCATAAACCTTGGTGTTTTGTATTCAGATTTTCCTCATAAAGATACAAATTCTGGGATCTGGCATCTCATTTCAGCAATGTCTCCAAGGCATTTTTTAATTCTATATTCATTGAACTTTGCATATAAATTCTTATAACCTTTGCCTACCACAGCACCAAGTACAAGGTAACTGTCAGAAAAATAAGCTGCAGCATACAGGCTGGGAAAAAAAAGAGACTGAAAAAAAAAGGAGAGGTGGATGGGTAGTGGCTGTGATTCGACTGTCTTAAGTACCCTGGGACACAGTTTCCAGGGACTGTATGAATGAGCTAATATACCTTGCTTCATTTTTTTTAGGTGCTGTGGAGGAATTAAATTTTCTTTTCTGTGAGCTGCTCTTTTCCTCATTCTTAATCTACTCTTATCTCTGTTTTAAGTGAGTTTATGTGACTAGGAAACCTAATCCCCAGATGCAGAGCTTGACTGACTTGGAAGTAGTCCTAGTTTGGTAGTATTTAGGAAGAGCTAGGCTGTAGAGGAGGATGTGTGTACATGAGGATTTTCGTTTTCACAGTGGTTTTGATCCAGAATAAATATAATATATTTCTAGCTTCTCTGCCAAAGATGTGGACCCCTGGCTGCTGGACAGTATGTGTGTCTAGTGGCTTTAGTTTCCCTCGAGCACAAATATCCTAGAACGTGCTTACATCCTAGGTCCTAGGAAATGCAGCAAGAGATGTTAAGTCCAGAAGAAACCAGGTGTAGCTCTTTGCTGAAATGAAGACACCATCATAAGCCATTCGGCGTGAAGAAATGTGCAAAATTTGTCAAGCTTCTGAGATTCATTTTGTGAGAAAATAAAACTTAGTGAACACATTCTGTGTACTTCCGAGCATCTGCCTGTCTGGCACTTACCCACAATACATTTGGGACATTTTCATCACTTCGGATAAAGTCTGAAAGTGCAGAAGCATCAGAAATATTTACTACTCACTTTTCAAGAACATAGAATATAATAAGTTTCATGAAAGCAGAGAAAAGAGACTTCATTAGCTTTATTAAACTTCTGCAAAGGAAATTATGCATCGTGAGCCCACCTCTTGTTGGGCATCAAAGTATCCACATGGAAGACAGACATTATTAATATCCTGGCTACTGAAAAGACTTTAACCCAAGTTCACCCTTTTTAGACAAGAGGCAGTCCACTCTGCTGTTAAGATACTCTGAGGTGTACAGCATCTAATAAGCAGTAAACTCATTCCGTAGTCATAATACAGTTCAGGACTAGACCAGAGAGGGACACACATCCTTTGGAAGTCAGACTTTCTTCTACTTTCCACCCAAAGGGTGTAGGTGCCACTATTTCATTATAATTAATCGCTAGACCTTGTCTGATCTGGCATCACCCCACTTGAAGCGTGAACTGTAAAGCCTTCATGCACACACGGAGAACACAGCAAAAGAAATATGGGCCTAAAATTACACTTAGTAATTAGCCTAAATTTCTTGTGCTGCAGAAGATAGAAATTTTTATTTTAGAATGATGTTTATCTTCCATGCCAAGGTCAGTTGCACTTGTATCTGTCTTGAAGCTTATGGTTCAATTTTTAATTGCTGAGTGTTGATTGTAGTAACTAAATTAATATGGTCCTGTAGAATGAATCCAATAGGCATGCTTGATTTACTCATTCATTAAAAATTGTGGTACTTTAGCTAAATACCTACATGAAACACATCATTTCCGAATGAAAACGTTACATCTCAGAAACATTAGAAACAAGTATTTTGAACGCTTCATTTAATACCTTTCCTGAAGTAGTCTTATGGAATCTGAACAATCTCACAAATAAGTTTTGTCAACATGAACTGATACTTATCAGTGTGTAAAACTACTGGCAAAATAGAAAAAAAATATTGAGCTCTAGCCAGAACTTGTGAATGATACGTTATAACCTTGTAATCATAGCCAGACTTCTGTTGACTAGTGTGATTTTACCTGTGAAAATATCTGTATTTGCATTATTCTACCTTCACTGACTGGAAAGCACAGGCTTTCGGTGCCTGATTTGTTGGGGTAAAAAACTGGTTATTGATAATGCACAAAATTTACATGTGCAATTACTTTTAAGCATACAAAAAAAACCTGAAGAGAAACAGACCGTTTAGAAAACTCAAGTGTAGATGTTTGGTAGACAGACAGGCTTAGCTAACACTACTTGATACATGCACGTGCACCGTATTTATTTCAGCTCCACGCAATGGCACTTTTCTTCAGGTGCAAGAAGACACTTGTCCCTGAATGACCTGATCCAGCTGCTGAGACACTGAAGGTGGGGAGTAAGAAGCCCCAAAGCAGCTGAGCAGTTACCTGGTGGCCCTCAGCCAGGGGAAGAAATAACCTGTCCTCCCAGGCATGGAGAGGGTGTTGCATCAGCAACAGATCTATCTGGTCTGTTTCCTAGAACTTTTCATTGCAGACACATCTGAGGATGGTGACTTCCCAATGAGAAGGACACAGAAAATGCAGAACAGCATTTTCAACAGCACTAAATATAAATGGCTTGGGCTGGCTTGTTTGTCTCCCCCAAACCATCTGAAGGTCCATTCATTTGTTTTTGTTCATTTAATGGTCATCAACATTTATCTTTGTTTCCTGTTTTAATGCTGTGTGCCCATTTCCATCAGATTTCATCTACAAAATCATGAGTCAGCTAAGCTGACCCCTTTACTATTTCTAGCCATCCAGTTCATTTATTTATCTGGTTCGTTACAGCAATCCTACATTTTGCTTTATCAGTACAGTAGAGAAATTACCAGTCATTCTGTCTCACTCATTTTTGAAATTCATAGGGAAGCTGCAAAAGGTACTAAGCAGCAGCTCTCTCAGAGATATCGCCTATGACGAAACATAAATGTCCATCGACAGACCCTATTGCTTCCTGCAAATACAACTGAAGGCCTGTTCTCATGGTCTGAATCCAAATTCCTCTTGGCTCTGAGCCATAACAGAAAATCCTCAGGTAACTCTTTATCCCTAGCTTACTTTAATTCTCATAAACGTCTTCATATATTCTTATTTCCTTCTACATCAAAGGAAAAGAAAGATAATTAAAATTGGGATTCTCTTCTTTAACTGGGCTTGTTACCTTTTT
>VZRE01011300.1:0-41866 GCA_013396775.1 Cephalopterus ornatus | reverse complement strand
TTTTTTCCTTTTTTTTTTTTTTTTTTAATTGATCACTTAGCTTTAGAGAGAAACTCTGCCCATATTCCTTAGGAATTATTCTTTATTTGATATGCAGACTGCAGTTTTCCCTTCATGTACAACCCACATGCAAAGAGGCACTGGTAGGAAAACCAAGGCATACATACCAAAAGATCTTTTTTCTGATTTTTCTCATAAACTTTCTCATAAACCCCTTAATTGGGCACATAAAGTGACATGCAAAGATTTGAAAATCCTTTGAAACACGCATAAGGCAAATTTGAAGTGCACAATAAAAAAAGAAAAAAATCCACACTTTTCCTGAATGCCCCAAAGTACAATTCCTAAGGATGTTAGCAGGGGCATTTTGTAGCAGAGGTCCCCTATTACAGGGAATACAATCCCAATATGGCTTGTCATTGTGGTTGGCTCATGATTCAGTAAGAAATTAGCAGAGTTCTGAGGAGGAAATATGAAAACCCTGCTATGCCATTGCATGACATAACACATGGCCACCACAGTCTCTGGGCTCTTTCATCAGCCTGGTAAACCTTTTACTGTAGTTTCTCACTTTTCACTTAGTTTGGGTGGGGCTAGATGAATTGAATTTCTTTTTCTAGTAACTCTCACTTTTTGATTCACACCCAGGAGGACAATTCACTGTTTCTCTGGATGTCTTAACATACCATGCGAACAGCAGCTTCTCAAAGTTGTAGATTTTGTTGCATCTGGTTATACAGTTACCTATTTCCAAACTGTTGTGTCACTGGATGGGAAAGAGAAAGAAGGTATGGACTTTGGGCGGCAATATCTGTTCTTTCATACCAGGCTCTCAAAGCACCTTAAAAGGGACAACTTCTACCTCACTTTTATGTGTGAGTAAGAAGAGGCATAAACTGCCTCAAACATTTTGCCCAAGATTATGCACTAAGTCCCTCACTGAAAACACAACTCTCACAACTCTCTTACTTCCTCTTTGCACAGTGATGTTCCCATGCATAAGGCATGTCATTGTACAATTTTTTAATACAAATCTGATGTCATGGACAGTGTTTGCATAATTGCATTGAAAGGAGAGACTGTGGTGCTTGCGTCTCTGGGGAAGAAATCTGGCCTTAATGTAAACATTAACTCCTGGATTAGTTTAGCACTTTCTTGTTATGTATGTAGTCTTGGATGAGTTCCACTTCTCTTTCTCCTCTGTAAGATAAGTATTGACTTCTGCTAATCAGTTGTTTGCAACATATCTGGAGACTGTGCGTGTATGTAAAAACAGTTTATGGGGAAGTCTGTTGTCATGGCACAGGAAGGGAGATCATGGATAAAAGACAGCTTGTACAGCCTTTCCCCTAACTCAGTCATTTGTTCTTTATCATCCCAAGACTGACAGTCAACAGAAGTCAGAGGCAGTGGATGTCTGTGCATGGCTGAAGCAACTCTATTCCCCAGTGCCCCATTTGCTGCCCTGAGTACCTGCAGCACAAAAGCCCCTGAAAGATATTTCAACCACTTCCCTGACATCTCACATTCTTCTTTTTCAATGGCTTAACAGCAGCTCAAAGTCTCACCTTTAAGCAGTAGTAAGTTCATATATAGTGGAGCACATTTCTAAATTTCCTGACTGTGAAGGAACCTTGACTAGTACAAATGGGTATACAAGGAAACAGCATCAGGAAAGCAAATGAAAAGTAAACAAAAAGCACCCCTAGTCTATTATTTTATAAAGAACAACAGTACAAGTGTATCACGACATTTCAGTCATGCTAATGAGGCTGAAGGTTTTTGCCCTTTCCAAAGGGCAACACAGCTGGTGAAGGGTCTGGGGCACAAATCTTATGAGGAGCAGCTGAGGAAAATAGGGCTGTTTAGCCTGGAGAAAAGGAGGCTTGGGGAACCTTATTGCTCTCTACAACTACCTGAAAGGAGGTTGAGGTGGGAGTTGGTCTTATCTCTCAAGTATCAAGTAGTAGAATAAGAGGAAGTGGACTCAAGTTGCACCAAATGAGGTTTAGATTGGATATAAGAAAAATCTCTTCACCAAAAGGTTGGTCAAGCGCTGGAACAGGCTCCCTAGGGAATTGGTTAAATCACTATCCCTGGAGGTATTTAAAAGACAGGTAGATGTGTCACTTAGGAACAGACTTGGAAGTGTTGGGTTAATGGTTAGACTCAGAGATCTTAAACGTCTTTTCCAACTAAACCATTCTATGATTCCATGAATGTGCTATTTGATAGAATCATAGAATGCTTTGGGTTGGAAGGGACCTTAAAGATCATCTAGTTGTAACCCTCCTGTCATGGGCAGGGACACCTTCCACTAGACCAGCTTGCTCAAATCCCCATCCAACCTGGCCTTGAACGCTGCTAGAACTGGGACATCTACAGCTTCTCTGGGCAACCTGTTCCAGTGCATCATTACCCTCACAGTAAAGAACTTCTTCCTAACATCCAATCTAAACTTACTGTTTTTCAGTTTGAAGCCATTTCCCCTTGTCCTATCACTACAGTTCCTGACAAAGAATCCCTCTCTGGCTTCCCCATAGGCCCTCTTCAGATATTGGAAGGCTGCTATGAGGTCTCCATGCAACCTTCTTTTCTCCAGGTTGAACAAACCCAACTCTCTCAGCCTGTCTTTATAGAGGAAGTGCTCTAGTCCCCTTATCAACTTTGTGACCCTCCCCTGGACTTGCTCCAACAGTTCCATGTCCTTCTTATATTGGGGGCACCAGATTTGTATGCAGTATCCCAGGTGGGCTCTCACAAGAGCGGAGTAGAGGAGCAAAACCACCTTCCTCGACCTGCTGGCCACACTGCTTTTGATGTAGCCCAGGATATGATTGGCTTTATGAGCTGCAAGCTCAGTGTGAGCTTCTCATAAACCTCGGTCTTCTCTGCAGAGATCTTGTTCCAGGAAAGATGGAAAGTCTTCCAGGTTAGACTAGAGGAAGGTGAGTGGAAGGCAAGATGAGGAAAGCTGATCTGCTACACTCGCTGTGTTTATTTATGAGGAAACAAAAGCTGTCAATCCCCAGGGCTCTCCATATAGCACCTTTACTGGCACTAAGTCAGCAAAAAAAGAACAAGTCTCTTAAAATTAAAATGAAGGGAAAACATGCGATAAAACAAAATATATAAGACCTCAATATTTCAAATATATATTCTGCTTCACTTTGCAGTTTCTGCTCACCAACTATGCACAGAATGACAGTCTTATCAGATATGAGCAGCCAGCTGCTATACACTGCATTTAAATTTATATTGCAAACAACAGGCTCCATTACCCAAGGATTTTCTTGTTGCATTCCTAATACTGTCTTTCTGCATGCTTTATTGTTCCTCATTTCCTTACATACTCTTTGCTTTCCAGTGTGTACCAACATATCCTGATATTTGTTTCACACATTTTTGGCTTTTTTACTTAATCTGTCTTTGACTAGTTTTCCTTTCTTATGCCTCTAAACACTTCCTGCTTCTCAAATACCACCTCTAAAGCTGCTGTCTCATACACTCTTTGCTGTTTCTTTTGAGCTTTCTGCTGCATCCCGCCCCCGCTCCTTCATTCTCTAATCATTTGATCACTGCAGTTCTTTGATGTGTGAGGCTTCCAGTTCAGGCCCAATTTAATTATGTTTTTCAGAAGACTGACCTCTCTGGTCCCAATTTGTTCAAGACATTTCCTTCATTGATCCAGGGCCAGATCCCTTTACTGCCTATTCTCAGCTAGAGTCCTGATATTAGAAGCGCCCATGTATTAGCACTTAAGGTCAGTTTGCATATATCAGCAGTTAATTGCACTGATTTATTTGTAGTAGATACAACACATTCTTTCTTGCCCTTAGGTCTAGATGCATTAACACAAAACCAAGGGGAAATTAGAGGTATTCCCATACCAGAGCATGTGCACTTGCTTCACTATTCATAAGCATTCTCAAAGGATAGGTTGCATTGTTAAGTAAATTGCAACACAACCTAGAGGTCTGTATATTTATATCTATTTTCTTGGGCTATTACAAAACCAACAACCATCACTACTGGACTTCTCCTTCTTAAATTCTCTGCCTATCTTCCACCATTCAGGAAATAATTGGAAAGACGGTTCAAGCTTTGAGGTGGGAAGTCAAATCTATGCTTCTAAGAAAGAACAAGAATCCTGTAGAACAAATACAAAGCAAAACACACTGTCTTAATGGCACCCTGAGTGGGTAAAAGCTAGCTCTGTCTATACAATACCAGTCTGATACACATGAAAAGCTCCCCTATATTAGCAAGCAAACATCTGTGTTCTTCAACAGAGCAGTATAAGCTTCCTATCTGCAGTAAAAACGTTATGAAAAACCGAAACACCATTTTTTTTTTTCCTAGGTTGGGAAAACTGCAATATTTCAGCCAAGAAAAGCGGGAAAAATGTCCATGGTGATTGTTACTGTTGGTTGCTTCCATAGGAGCTGCAGTTAGTGGAGACCCTACAGAAGGATGCAGAGCTCAGCAATAATACCACAGTAAAGGCACTGTGCCACTGAGCTGCATGTGTTCAGCAAGCATGAGGTGTGGTAAAGGTCTCCCTGAATTAGACTGAGCTAATTAAATACAGCTCTGTGCTTGACAGGATCTACAGAATGCCTCAATCCACTTTGGCCGGTTCTACCCAAGAATGATGTCACATCTAAGTAGACCAACATGAACACGTTACCCTTGCCTGCTGCCAAAAGCTACCAGCCTGAATAAGATCAGCACAAATGTTACACTTGACCTGACTGAGAAGTGTCAAGGAAACTGAGCCTCTGGATAAAACCAGAGCTGTTTCAGGACCACAGCGTTCATTCCCCAAGGCAGAAGGCTCAAACTGGAATGGAATATCTGCTACTGTGAGACAAAAGATGCTGGCCTCCTGGAGTGAGGTGCTGGCCTTTTAATGTGAAATCTGCTGAAATCCAGAGTGATCCTGACATTCCCTCATTCCTTACCATGATCATCTCAAGATGCTGCCTTTCATGTTGATGCTTCAGATGCGTTTTTCAGTTTAAATATAGGAGAAAAATACTCTCCCCTCCCTTATGCTACCTGTATACTTACAATCATGTGGTGTGAGAAAAGAGAATTTCTTCTCAGGAGATGGATATATATTCATATAAAAGAAGAGATTAAAATAATAACATAATCATAATCCATAAATAAATAAAAAATAACTTAATTATCACAGTTCTCAGTGATTTTCCCACATATTTTGAAATGACTCAAGAAGCACATCTACTACTGCCACCAAGCAAATCAAAGAGTAACACAGTTCAGTTTAAGAAATATTTTATAACACTCCAGCCTAACCTGGTTTCCTGATGAAACTTATCTGCTGAATACACACCCAACTCATTTTCTCACTTCTGAGTTTGCTCACAACAGGTCTGCAAATATATGCACATCCTTGTAATGACTCAAAATGGGAATGGGAAGGAAGTTTCCATCCTGTAGGAATTACTTCCTGCTTGGCATTTTCCCACTCATGTTGCCTCATGCCTATTGGCTCCTGGAGGACGTTCTGTATGTCTGAATTCTGTAGACTAACCTGTCCCCTCCTTTTTCTTCACTAAATTTTGAAGTCTTCATTTTTATAACCTGTAGTTTTATAAAATGTGAGGAAGGATTTCAAGACACAAGACATCTGAGTCACAGACTACTTGAAAAAGCCACCAAACGCGACAAAAAGACCTCCTGTCAATGTACGTCATCATGTAACTGGGAGCTGGGTTACAAGGACGTCTCAGTTCTAGTACAGAGGAACTCAGTGGTGCCTGCTGTCAGTAAAAATAGGGATAGTAAATACAGCATCTGAGACAGGCCCTCTGCAGGGTGTCATTGCCAGGATAGCAGTGAGTGACACTTCTTTGCCAAAAAAGCATCAAATATCTGAGTTGGCTGGAAAACCCTAAACAATCACAACAGTGTAACCCCCTCTGAAGGTATTTCTTGATTTCATTCAGACAATCTTATTTACTTTATCTCTTTTCCATAGCTTGCTTTTCCTTGTATCTCTGACATGCACTGGAGTATACTCATGATCCCTTTCCTATTTATCAATAGCAAGGGTGTGCTGTGGGCGTGTTAGATGCCAAGGAGTCTCTCATTTCCTTGGTAACAGCAAACAGTTACTAATCCACAGCAAATAAAAGTGAAATGTAATGCAGACACTGAGCTAAGGGTTAGGATGCTTGATCTCCTTTCCTGATAATTTAGTCTGTAATCGCTCTTCAGCCGCTATCCACCTCTATGCTTTATTTTCCTTTATAACTGAAGAGAAAAATTATATTGCCCAGTATACAGTACTGAGACTCAAAACATAATGTTTAATATAAGGGTTTAATAGTACTTTGGTGACGACATATTGGGACCTAGAAAAGAGACAGCACAATAGAAAGTGTTAAATACCCATCGGCATCCACGTAGTTAATTCAGCTGCAGACCGTATTTGTGCTGGTGTGCACCACAAGCACAGAGCAGAAGCAGGCAGCAGACACAACAGTACACAGAGCAAGACCAGAAACTCTGCTGGGGGCTCTGCAATGGTGGTGACACACAGCAGGGAACACTCTCCAGAACCCCCTGCAGCAACTATTCCAAGTACATCAGAGACCTCTCTTCAGACCAATGTTCCGAAGGAGAATGCAGCTCTGCACGTCTGGGACTGCAGAGGTGCCTCGGATCTCATGGTGGGACTTTGGCTAAATAGGCTCTTTGCCCACAGGTGCATGCTGCTGAAGGGCCTGCCATCACCAAGTGATGGAGCTGCAGGGGAAGGACAGCAGATTGGACAGCATCAGAAATTATGAGAAAGAGATCAACTGGATCTTTTCCAAGACTCTGCAGGTACAAAACCCTAAAGTCCCAGCTGTGCCAATGGACAGTCAACCATCTGGAAAACAGCTTTGCATAAAAGGACCTGGGGGTCCTGGTGGACACTCTGTGCATCTGACATAGGTCTTTGTGGCAAAGAACAGCAACAGCCTTCAGGCAAAGTATTGCCAGCAAGTTGAGGGAGGCTTTCCTTCCCCTGTACTCAGCACTGGTGAGACACTTCTGAACTGCTGGGTCTAATCTTGGCCTCCTCAGGACAAAAGACACATGGGCATACTGGAGCAAGTTCAGAGAAGGGCCACAGAGATGATAAAAGGGCCGGAGGCACTTTGCTGTAGAGACGGAGATAGCTGGGACTGTTCAGCCTTGAAAAGGTTCAGGGGAATCTTATCAATGTGCACAAATAGCTGATGAAGGGGAATAAAGAAGATGGAACCAGAGTCTTCTCAGTTGTTTCCAGTGACAGGACAAGAGGAAATAGGCACAAATTGAAATACAGTATATTTCACTTAAACAAAAGAAAGTACTTTTTTTACCATGAGGGCAGTTAAACACCAGAATGAGTTTCCCAGAGAAGTAAAGGAGTCTCCATCCTAGGATATGTTCATGGCCCTGGCCAATCTGTCTTACCTGACCCTGCTTTAAGCAGGCAGGTGGACTTAATGATCTCCCAAGGTGCCTTCCAAACTCAACTATTCTGTGGTGTAGATGGGTTGCATATTTTTGTTACTTATCTAAAGGGTATTCTTGATCTCAGTGCAGAGGTAAAACAGCTTCTGCCCTTGCACTGTCTACAACACTACCTCTCTTGCATAATGAAGCCAAGTAACCAGTGTTTTCTACAATATTTGAATTCTATTAATAAGGAAATTAATTTGTAATGAAGATGATTCTGTCAAACTGGCTCTTATTATAGCAAATACCTCTCTCCAGAACACAAGCTAATGATTTCCCTCATCCATCACACTTTGCAGTCTTGGCTTAGGTACCATGCATTGCTGAGAACTGTCAACATTCATGGATCAATATTCCATACACAAAGCAGGGCCAGATTGCCTGGTTGATAAATTATGGTAAAGCCATTGCTAGAAATCAATCCTTTGTTAAAATGACTGAGAATGATTGCAACCGAATGATGATTAGAAAAGCAAGGATCCTAGACTCCCCCACTTAAATCAACTGAAATTACTAATTTTTTACTTCCCCCCCTCCCCTCTCCAGTTTTTTCAGGTAAATTGTAGCAGCAATTGAAGTCATCATGTCACTTTTTCTTATGCCTATCATAGGAAGTGGTGGTGGGGGGTGTGGACTAAGGCAAGGAGACTTGAGCTCATCACTCTAAGTAGAGAAACTGAGAACACTGATAAAATAGGCTTTGTTATGACAAAGAAACAAAAGAAAGGTAGGCAGTTCAGTCTCTCTGGCTTGTCCTGGCTTTCTGTCTTTCCTGGCTTGATAGTTCAGTGCAGCAATGTACCTTGCCTAAACATGCAAATTTTCTCTGGTGAAAGGTGAAGACTAAAGATCCTTTGGAATAGTGCATTTTATTGTCTTTCCAGAAAAAGTGTTGAATATAATATAGTTATAAATGAATATAATATAAATACAATCCCCAGAAATATAAATGCGTGTCTGTCACCATGTAAAGAGCCTCAGAATACAGGGGTGACACAAACAAGGTCAGAAAACAGACTGAACCTAACATAGTATGGAAATATTTCCCTCAAGTATCATATCTTCCATTTGATCAAAGCTCATGCTGAAGAATATGGTGAGACACTACAATGAAAAATGATAGAGGAGAGCCATAGGGAAAACCTGCAAACAGGAAGGCACACCCTAAATAAGTGATGCAGCTTGTAGGAACACCTGTGAATTGCTTTACTGCCCCCCCCCGTTACATAACGCCCTGATAACAAAGCAAATTTTGTTGCTACCCGTGGAACTGGGTATATCATCGCTGCAGTGACATGCAAGCCCAAAATATTTACAGCATGTTTCATCTCAAATACAGAAAGCTTGCATCTCTGTGTCAAATAGAGCCAAAATAATCCCTCTGTCAAACTGTTCATAACCTGACAACCACTGCTGTTTTGTTGAAGCATGAAAGAAATGTAACTTCTCTTGATAAAGTATCTATTGCTGAGAAGCCTTCAGTTTCTAGGATTTTACTACCCTTAAAATCCAGTAAAAGTGTGAGTTACTCCTTTACCATCACGAGTAAGGAAGCAGCTGGAAACTGTTTCGCATATGATGCAATATACTGAAATAATAGAAACACTGCGAAGTTTGGATACACTCAGAGTTCTGCAAGAAATTGCTGGCATGAGGAGAGTATTCTTTAATGATAGGGCTGATTTTACAGGCTGCCCTTCGCCTTCTGTACAGAAATGAGCTAAATAAGAAGTTTGACAGAGGAAACATGAATTAAAAAATGCAAAGAGCTGGGGGCTTCTTGACTCTAGTTATACCTCAGTTGCAGGTGTGCTGAAACAGGAATCCATTAAAGCCTTCAGCATTTAACCCTTGCTTATCGTTCTGCATTTAAATAATCAGTAAAAAAAAAACCTGGTTCCACCAGTTCAACAAACTTTGGTCATCAGAATTAAGGTCAGATGAGAGTCTCCATCTGAGTCTCCTGATCATACGTAATTTTAAACAGTTTTTCCTTCCTGTAGAGCAAAAGCAAGGTGAAAGTTAACTATGGGGCTTGAAGAGGTTTAAATTGGTCACAAATTCATAGAACTTACAATAGTTATACAAGACTTATTTTTCCTGTGTGCTTTTTCACCCTCTCCTAATAGTAATTGTTTAAAATTATACTACTTCAAAATTGATTTATTTCAGGATATTCCTGATACCTGATATTTCATAGCCTTGCTGTTGTAAGGTTTTCATGGAAATTTCCATGGCTGGAAATGGGAAGAAAGGGAGGAGACTGGAGATTACTGATGGTGGCAAGATTGCATGCCTGGAGCTTCAACCTTGTCCCAGTCATGTCCCACTCTGGCTGCTGAAAACTGCAGTCAGAGCACATTTAACTAAGGAGACAGCACATCATTGGTACACAGTCTTTAAATGTTTTACAGGGTACTAATTTCACAGATGGGTCCAGGGATGTTTTAATAGAACTATTTTATCTTTTTTTAGGAGGACAGATTGGGGTAAAGAAAAAAAAAAACCAACAAAATTTAAATATATATAGCAATAACTAACTGTCTACAAATAGTTGAAACATCTGACTGTCAAAGATGAAAAAGAGTTGTTTGACACGTTGCAGGAGTATATAAATTACCAGAAATTAGTGTGTATAAAACAGCTGAAGATGAAAAGGAAAGATGATCTTGTTGTGCACCGCTTTTTAAATTCACTGCTTTGTGACAGACAACTGGTATTTGTACTTTGGAAACTCTTTAAATATTTTTTTATGTAAGTTCTCTGTCCTTACAATGAAAGCATAGACTTTCACTCCTCATTTTTTTTCTGTCCTGTCAACACATTTGAAAGCAGATTGGGCTGAAATTGTTTCTTTCTATGCATTCACATAGTATATGCAAATTATAAACCAAATTGCTTTGGGGGCCTCTCAGCACTGCCCTAATTAAATAATTATACTAGTACAAAAAGTGCCTTATAAATGTTAAATGTCATATTCTACCTAGTCTGATTATATTATGTACCTAGTGCTATAATGTATAATAAATTACTGTTTTCAAAGGATAATTTAACCCGAATATCAGCAGTCTCATTAAAGGCAAAGGCTACAAAATTTCAAAGAATCTTAATGGCTTAGGAACGGCAGATGTATTCCCAAAAGCAAACAGGGCACCTACAGGCTTTGGGGTACCATTGAGAACCTTTGAGAATCTCACTTTTGGGTAACTAAGTAATTTATGAATTTTTTATTAAGGTATGAAAGACAGTTAAGGACTTCTGAAATTTTGATCCCAGAAGTCTTATCTGTGAAATAGTCTCCCAGGAAAGCAATGGGAGTCACATGGCTAAAAAGCATATTTAAATGGTCTGGACAAAGCACTCAAAATTTGTCTCAAGGAAAATCCTAGAGTAATGAACACAGACCTAATGCTAGAAGAAGGATAGAGCACTATAAGCTAACAGGTCTTCTTTTGATCTCTCTCTTCAGTAAGTCTTTTGAAGAGCATTATTTTTTTCCTAACAGCAAAACTAATAGAAGAAACCTTTCTTCAGTACAGCCTTACACTCACTCTGTTAATACACTGGAGAGTAAAGCTCCTTTATTAATATACTCTACACTCTCACACATATATCAAATAATATGTCAAAAGATAAGAAAGGAAAGCAAAGAACTTGGGTGACATTTGTTGACATTTCCAACACGGAGGAAACAAACAAGTTATGCTGTTGCTGAATGTTAAAAAGGCCGTGGAGAGTGAGTTTCCCCTCATCAATACGGCCCTCGGGGCAGTTTTAACTCAACCTGATATTGTGTTCCCTAGCAGGAAGTATTCCTGCAACAGGGGAAGACAGGGATAGCTCATCTTTGCTCTCTGAAGACCTCAATAAAAAGGTCACCAGATCTTTTATTTTAATTTACATTTTTAAAAGATCAAGGTCACTTTTAAAAGAGAATAATCAAGACGCTCAGCCTGCATCTTAACAAATCATCATCTCCAAACAGAAATCAAGATGAAAATATGTTTTCATTTTTATTTAAAATTTAAAAAGAGATTGAAAGTTCTTTATTTTTCTTCTTTCCTTTTCTGAAATAATTTTAAGATCCCTTTAGAGTGCAACCGAGAAACATCAAAACCTTAATGTGGCCTGAGGGTGGCTTACTACAAAGCCATGTGCTAATAATACCTTACATTTATAGCTCTTTTCATCCAGAAGAGCTGGATCCCCAGGCAGTGCAGATACCGTGTATGCAGGAATAATAACTTTGAGCCCTTTTACTTGACATGTGGCTCTTCCCATGGGGGCTCAACACTCAGCCCCACAGTGCCCCATACATTAGAGCTGGGGGGAAACCCTGCATTATGGAAAACGTATGCAGAATTTCAGTAGAGCAAAAAGCAAACAGATGAGCTAGAACTTGCAAAAAAATAGAAACTGTGAGCCCTACCCTTGCAGAAGGTGTCTTGGGCTCACCACAGGAGGTGCTCTGGAGACTTTTGTAGGGTCTGGCTAAGCCCACATACATACAGAGGCTCCCACCTGCCATCCTGACAGCATCCTCCTGGTGTAGCATCACTCTCCCTGCAAGGCTTCCCATATGGGGAGGAGCAACTCTCTAACCAGGTCTGATCAATGATCTCAAAACCACAGCAAAAGCCACCTAATTCATGAGGAAAATCAAAACTTCCTTTTTCTTTTAACAAAGATGAATCTCATGCTTCCATTACCTTAGCTTTACAGAGCATCAGCTCAACAGGTAGTAGAATTTGATATGATGAAATCTATTAATAAAACAGCAGAATTACTCTGAATTTATTTTTATCACTTGCTAATTTTTGAATTTATATTAACTTAATGCTTGGTATTTTACAGGTAAATATCTGCTTCATTGTAAAAATTTTAAAAATGGTGAGGGAAAAGGTGATATACTAGTTTATCTCAGGTAAAAGAAAAACACATTTTTGTAAATAGGAATCTGCCCTTATACCTATATCTAAATACTCAACAACTCCTCGGTGATGCACATCAGCGTGCCTAAATTAAAAGTCAACAGAGCAGTGCTGATTTACATCTAATGTGTTTATTTCTAGATCTTTACTACAGCAGTAATAAAATAATGATAAATAACGATCAAAGCTCACATTATTTAGTGGCACTAATCATAGAATATCTCAAAGCATTTGTAAGCAAATTGCACAGGGAGTTGCACCCACGGTTACATACACACACAGGAGAATCACATCAGTTGTTTGTATTTTCTGTTGTATAACTAATAGGTCCAGGATCCAATACTGATTTAATCCTGTCAGCTCTACCACCTGCACTTTCATGTTATGTCTTTTCAAGTATTTATCCATAATAACAATCCCTATATTTAAGATCATAGAAGCATGCTCTTTTTTAGACTTTCTGCAAATAATACCACTGGAACTGCTTTTATTTTAATTCTTCCATATTTATCATTGTACTGTGGTTCATGGAAACCTTTAAATTGCTCATTTTTAGGTTTAATACTCAATTTATACAGCCCATAGCTTTATATTTTGCATATTGAAAAAAGCAGACTTTAATCTGCAGAAAAAAATTTGTCAATCATTCCTTCCTGTCATCTTCCCAAGTAAGCTGGAATGTTGGCATTCATTCTATAGCTCTAGTGTAATTTACATTTTTAATAAAGTAGCTTATTTCTTGAGCTACGTCCTTCCCCTTGCAGTTGTTCTACGGATTATATCTAGTTTTATGAATCCTGTGTGTGCCAGATTTCACAGATGCTCATTCCTTTTCTTTTTGTTCCTTTCTGTGTATGTGCATAACCCGAAATTACCAGTTCATGTCCTCAACAGGTATAAATTCCTGCCCACTGACTATGCATCTCATAATTCAGTGTGAAATTCAGTCTTATGCAAAGTATAAGGAAACTTTCACCTAATGGAGGAAACCGACTTACAGCTGAGTAATGTGGAAAAAATAGGGCATGACTGTCATTCACCATTAATGCTATTTACTACCGTCTCTATCGCTGCACAGCAGAATACCTCACAAAGCCTCTCTTAGGTGGGGCCAGCTAAGCCTGTAACTCTCTGTGAACACTTGATGACAAAATTCACCCAAGAGACAAACTGCTGCCTGGTTTAGTTTCTACAGTTACTTTGATCAATTTTATTTGATATGGGCTTTCACACCCATAAGCCACCAAGCATAAAAGTACATAATCTCGGATATGACTTTATAGCTTTTAAAAGAAAGGAGAACAAGGTAAATACAGAGGTGTGAGATGTAACTGAGTCCTCTTGAGCCTGCAGTCACTGCAAGACCTTTGCTGGATTATTTCAGGGTCTGGCAGCAGCCTCTGACATGGACTGTGTAACATTTCTAGTAGTAACACTGGGGACAAGGGCACAGAAAAACACCCTGTCCTGACCCCAGACAACCTGAATGTTGTCACCGCTTATCAGTATGCTAGGACCAACATTGCTCTACTTTATTGCTGAGTCTGACAGAAGGGCAGATACCAGTCCCATGGCAGTGTCTCATAGTATCTGCCATCTCTCTGTAGCTCTAAACTCCAGCGCATCTGATGCCTGTCCAAAAGACATCGCTGCCTCAGTTTCCCGCCTTTCCTACCATCTCCTCATTCATCCTGTGATCAACCTGCAGCTATGTTTCTTTTTGTCCCCTGGGTTCAGTATTGAGGCCAGTCCTGTTTTATATCTTCAGAGATGATCTGCATGAGGGGATGGAGAGCTCTCTCATTCAGTTTGCAGACAACACCAAATTGGGTGAGAGTGTGTATCTGACAGACGGCAGGAAGGTTCTGCAAGGGAAACTGGAGAGGCTGGATAGATGAGCCAAGGCCAGCGATGAGAGGTTCAACCAGGCCAAGTGCCTGGGTCCTGCCCCTGGTTCACAACAACCCTATGTAGTGTTATAGGTTTGGGAAAGAGTGACTGGAAAGCTGCCCAGCAGAAAAGGACCTGGAGGTTCTGGTCTACAGCAAATGAGCATGAGCCAACAGTGTGTCCAGGTGGTCAAGAAGGCTAGTGGCATCCTAGCCTGTATCAGAAATAGTGTGGCTAGGAGGACCAGGGCAGTGATTGTACTCCCTGTACTCAGCATTGGTGAGGCCACACCTTGAATCTTGTAATCAGCTCTGGGCTCTTCACAAGAAAGACATTGAGGTGCTGGAACAAGTCCAGAGAATGGCAATGGAGCTGGTGAAGGGTCTAGAGGGTAAGCCAGTGAGGAGCAGCTGAGGGAGCTGTGGTTGTTTAGCCTGGAGAAAAGAAGTCTCAGACAGGGATCTTGTTGCTCTCTACAACTACCTGAAAGGAGGTTGTAGCGAGATGAAGGTTGGTCTCTTCCCAGGCAGCAAGAGACAACGTAAGTGGACATAGCCACAAGTTGTGCCAGAGGAGTTTAGATCAGATATTAGGGAAAATTTCTTCACCGAAAGATTGGTCAAGCATAAGAACAGGCTGCCTACGGAGATGGCTAAGTCACCATTCCTGGAGGTATTCAGATGTTTAGACGTGCTGCTTATGGACATAGTTTAGTAGTGGACTCAGCAGTGATGGATTAACAGATGGACTCAATGATCTAAGGGATCTTTTCCAGCCTTAATAATTCTATGATTGTATATGCCACCAGTATTTATTCTAACTGGCTGATGTATTGTGACTTCTCAAAAAATTATATTTGGGGTTTGGTTTCAGATTACTGAACACCAGGACTTTTTTTTTATTATTAATTCTTTACTTCATGAGTTCTCACTTTTTTTAAAGATTGGCCAGCCCTGTTCCTGCAATTTTAAATAGCAAATAATTGTCTGAGGTGATAAAACATGATACTGTTAATAAAAGTAATGAGATTTTTATCAGTTTTCAGTAGTTCAGTGAAAGTTCACAATGACTTTTCATTACATTTTATTCCAAATCTGACTTCCTGTGTATTTTTGATTACACTTTTGGTTTCTCTTCTCCTCCCCACCCATCCTATTTTTCAAGTGCAGATAGGGAACATCTCTAATGCTGACAGAACATCAGAGTTCATGTTCAGAATTAAAACATTCTATGATCTTTGCCCCACCTCATTTATTCAAAGCAATTGCATATGTAGAAACAAAACAGTTTAGTTTATTCTTATCACTAGGTGAAACACCAGTTGGCTTTAATCTATATAACTTCATCTAACTCTTGGAGCTATTCTTAAGAAGTCAGGTTGAGTGTACAGTAAGTCTAAGGTCACTCTCAGTCATCAGTGGAACGAGATGAGCTTTTCATCATACCTCAAAACTGAATTATCATCTGGAAGTATTTATCTCCATCCTTAGACAACAAATGTAGGCTCAAGTGACTACCATACTCTCAGTTGCCAGAAGTTATACAGGATGAATCCAGACCTGACTGTTTTGTCCTAGTAAAGGGAAGTAAACGGTAAACATGCATTTCCCCAAGGTATATTTTTTATTCTATTCTTACAGCAGCAGCAACACTAATATTTGTCTTCTAACTGCCTCACCTTCCATCTTAAAAAGTTGCAGTTCCATATGCCAGTTTTAATTGCAGAGCTTGAAATTAATTTTAACGTGATGGGTTTATACTATTGTCACAGCTTTACTAGACATAGCTTTCTGCTTCAGCGAGCTTTGTGATCAGAAGAAGCAGCTGCAGGACAGTATTCTAATATAAAAATGGGCTTTGTAGAGCCTCCTTGAATATAACTGCATGACCTTGAGAAAAGAAGCAGGAGATGTGTATATTTGACTTAAGTATTAACTGATAGAAACTGGACAGTGAATCCTTCAATAGCCCACTGAAAAACAGAGATTTAACATAAAAGGAAAGCTCTGACCTTTACATTTAAGTCTCCTGCAGTTACTTGGGAAAAGAACTGTGGCTCCTCTATAATGTTAGTCAACAGTACTGTCCACTTCAGATGCAAAGTAATCCTATATCCCATACTGGGAGATAAAGCGAGTAGAAAAAAGGCCAAATCCTTCCTAAATGACTCTACTCTTCCCAAGAGAATGAGCAAATGTCAGTTACCTGCCCTGAAGTAAAATCTTTACCCATTAAAAAAAATGTTAGTACATTATCACTTAGGTCAGTATGGGATAAGGCATAGAACATGCTCCAGCAGTAAGGTTTTAATCTTTGGGCTAGATTCATTCAAGTAGCTCTGGAGGTCTCAAATTACCTCTGCCACTGATCTGCAGCCAGTAATGCGCCTGTGAAGGGATTTAGTCGCAGGGACATTACTGGCAAGAAACACATCAAGTTTTCTGTAGTGAATATTTTGCTAGTGAAAGCTTGACAATCTGAACAGTACTTCATAAAAGCTTTATGAATTGTTGACTAAATATATTTCCTGGTCATTTTGTTTATTCTTCACTTCTATTCACACTGCACAGTTTTAAGTTTGTACATACAGGAGCAGAGACTGCAGGTAAATTCTGCAGGTATATTCATAATAGTTTCTCACATGACAAAATAGGCCAGAAGGGCTGTAACAAGAACACTTAACGAAGACTGAAGGAGATTTTTCATTTTTTCCCTCCTGACACTACATTTCACAAGATGATTGTGCTCCTCTTCCAACAGCATTGTGGAAACACACTCAAATAATGACATGAACAAGGTCAATTTCCACCATCACCTTAAGCGAAAGCTTTTTAAGACCCATGCAGAACTTCAGAGGGAACCAGAATCAGTGCTTTAAGTTTGCTGAAAAGCCCTCAGAAACAGACAATCTCCCTATTCTTTACTTTGCATTTAGATCTGTAGCTCTGCTTGACAACAAATGACAGATTGTCTCCTGTATAAGCATTACCACCCAGAGCTCAATTTGAGTATGAAGACCACTTAGCTAGAGCTCAATATGTTGCTCCTCAGCAAGTTTAAGATCTCTAGGACCTCCTTAGGGACAGTCCTAAAAATTAATTCTGTCAGGTGAACAAAATCATCATTTGCTATTTAAATTTGTTGTAGTGCTGTCAACACTTTCTTGCAGTGATGACTGAACAGGTGGGTTTATTTCAGAGTGCCTGACAGCCAGCGCTCTTTCTACTAGACCTTTATTTTAGAACTTGGCATGAGATCCTGCTTTTAAGTACTTAAGGAAAAAGCAAAGAGGAAAATATGTATGTTCACTTTTCCACTCTTTTTCACTTTGTTTACTGCCATCACATTGGAGCTGCACTTGCAGCAACCAGGCGGAGAAAGTGTGGTATTCATCAAAGTGTAAACTGGTATGTTTCTTTTATCTGAAACTATGCTAAATCCACATGTTGCGGGGGGAGGGTTGTGGTTTGGTTTTTTGGGGTTTTTTTGTGTGTGTGTGTGGCTTTTGTTTGTTGGATTTTTTTTGTTTCTTTTTTTAGGTGTAAAGGAAAAGAGAAAGTTCTGCAATGTTTACAGGGTAAAATTTCACAAATGAATTTGGTGCATTTGTGTGTGATGTGACAGTTGCCTGTTAGAAAACCAAAATAACCAATAAAAAAATCAATTAAAACAAGCCTGTTGTGTTACAGATTTTTCTAGTTGTCTCAGACAATATGTCACTGCTTAAAGTTTCACTACTTGAGACTGAGGTACCCTCTATCTTTCTACAAACTTAGTATACCTAATGTGTAGTATCTCTGGTACAGTGAGACCAAGATAAGACTTAGAATAGTAGAATCATGGTTTGGTTTGGAAGGGACGCATTCAACCTGACCTTGAATGTTTGGAAGGATGGGCAACCTGTTCCAATTTTTTTTCCCAGGAGTTAGCCCATAAGCCCCTTACAAGTGATCCTACCAAGTAAAGCAACACAACCTAAAAGACTTAATGTCTGCTCTAAATCCATCAACGCAAAAAGGAGTATGACAGCTGTCTACGTGGACTTTAGGAGTAAGAGAACTTGCAATTAGAGATCCAACAAAGCAGTGAGGAGAATAAGATGAGTAAGAAATTTCATTAAAACTCTAAAATGAAAGTGTGAATTCTGGAAATATTCTCAGGGAAAGGCAAGAAATCTGTTATACATACAAAGGAAAAACAGATTTTCACTGACTAATTGTAAAAGGTCCTGCTATAATAAAATGTGGAGAAGGTGACTTAGTGGTAACAAATTTTTCAACTTTTACTTCTGTGGTTCCACTGCCCAGCTGCTGAAATAGATTTTTAACATAAGGGATCCCACAAAGCATGTGTTATGTTCACACTCGCACATAGCCAAGATGATTAAGTATTAAACCTTTCTTAAACCCCTAAAATTTTGTGTAGTAAGATTTCTGATTTTTTTTTTTAAAGTTATTTCTATTTTCAGGACTAAGCTGATGGGAAAAACAGATGAGCTTTGACATTTGACACTAGAAGCCTTTTTCAGAAGTGTGTAAACTTTGAGTCTTTAGTTTTGCTCTTTCAGTTTATGCTCAGCCTTCCTTGGTTTTTTAGTTTATAATTCTGACCCAGTGGTTTCCATGATTTTTTATGTTAGGAAATGCCACTTGAAATTCTATGCACTCCTTTAAACTTTGATTTCTCTGAATACCTAAACATTTGCTCTCAGTAGGGTATAGAAGGTCTAAGACCCCTAACTCAAAAAGGAAGGACCAGTCAAAAAAAAAAAAAGGAACACTACCTGCATGGTTTTAATGTATCACTTCCAAGTCAAAAGCAGCCAACAAATGCAAAAGATCTAGGTTAAAAAAAGTATATAGCAAATAATTGTTTAGTCTGGAAAGGCAGAATGTAAGTTATTTTGAATACATCTCTCACCTTTCTCTGAGAACCACTGGGTTAAACGAAATTTGAAAATCACTGTCAAGTAAAGTCATACATACCTACGACTTTTATTACTTTGTTATTTCTCTTGAGAAAGACAACACTTCTGGGCTTGATGGCTACTCTGGCTGTTCCACACATATCTAGGGAAATAGCTGAAGGCAAAGAACATGCTTAAGGCACTTAGAAGCCGGCAGCTGTTAACTGCATTTCTAGAAAGGTCAAGACTTTCAGGAATGAGTTTTTTATACATTAGCGTTACTGGTTTAGTAGACTCTGTTCCTGTTACTTAGTGGTGTGTAGAGATCTTACGAGTTGCAGTCACTGGAGTGAGATTAGAAGGCATGTGATGTGATGACTTATAATCAAGAGGGAATGACTCTGGTAGACCTGATAGCAGGGCTGGGTCCTTCAGGAGACAGCCATCACAACTGGGTGGTGATGCTGTCACACGGATGTTTGGCAGTTTACAGGACATAAGTTGAACGATTCTCATGATTGTTCACAGAGCTCCAGACAAATCTCTTTCATACCAGATTTGTTCATCCATGCATTGGGCTTTGAAGCAGGCCTGGTTTCAACCACTAAAATAGTCTACCCTGAAGGCAGTCTCAATAGTAAATAAAGAAACTGAAAAAGACCGTAAGTAAGAAATCTCATCTCGCTAGAAGTTTTCAGGGAGAGCAAGAACATATTGCTGCTGTTCATGAAGTACCTGCCCTTTGGCAAACAAAAAGACTCCAGAGTCAAGGGCTGCCAAACTTATACTTTTAGCAGCACCAAAATTCTCTTCAAGAAGCAAAAGACGATATCTAGCTTCATAACTCAATTATCTTTCTTTAATGTCATATCATAAATGATGAAATCTGACCTGCAGTGCTGTTACTCCTCCCTGAAGGCACACCAGCATTACTTGTCTGCCCATTCATCCTGCTTTCTGTTTCCCGTCCAGAGTCATAACTTCAACACAACATAAAATTCCTAACTCACCAGCCATAAAGCTGTGAGCAGCAGTTTGCTCAGCATGCCATCTGGAAAAAAGCTTCTTTACTGTTCTTCAAGACAGCCCACAGGAACCACCCACTTGCAGTTACTGACCCTGAATTTGATCTATATGGATATTGTCAATCCTTGTTAACATGTTTCTAATAGGAGGTGGAGGAGATGCTCTTTCAAACTCTTCCAGAGAGCACTTTCATTCACTCTGAGCGTGGGGACTGAGCCTCATGACTACAGCACATTGCAAACAGAATTGCCCAAAGCCTTTGGGACATGTTTTGATAAAATGTCTCATCGACAGAACATTTCAGCTGGTTCATCACAGCTGAAAGCCCAGGTGGAAACACTGGGAAAAGGTTGGCAGTCATAATTTTGAGGTTCCAGAAGTCACCAATCACATGTGAGGAAAGAAAAGGAGAAACCCACTCCACAGATCTCCTGATCTCCTCTACCATTTGCATTTGGGTACTCAGAAAACATATTTCAAAACACTAGGAGCTGTTTCAGAATTAAATTCTAATTGGGAGTCTTTTATTCTCTCCTGACTTTTCCCTTGACCTTAGGGAAATAATTTAATTTCTCCTGCATTGGTTTACCCTAAAAATAAAAGAACAATGATTTTCTGTCATACCCACCTTAAGTGACAACACAATTTTTAGCTGATTGGTGTTTGCTAAAAGCATTGAAACCTGTCAAGAAAAATGCCAATCCCTGGTAGGGACACAGAAGAAAAATGCCAAAGTCATAGTAGCTTTCCGTCAGTGGAAAGCTTCTGGCTTTACACAAACAAATATTTTTCTCTCAGCATTTACCATCAACTATATGAATCATCTGCATTGGGATTTTACAGCTAAGCTCTTTAAAAATCTCAACACCTCCTGTGAAAAGTATTTTCATGGGATTTCAAAATGCCCAAGAGCATAGTCTGGTACACTGGTTTCAGATACACCCTACTGCAATGTGCATAGATGATGGGAGATAATTGAGAAATAGGGAGATAATAAACATATTTTGTGCCAAATGGCAAAAATAGTTTTTAAATTTAATTTGAGTGTTACAACTAAATGCTGCTCTGGGGTGGGGGAAGGAAGCTTCTTCATTCTACCACAGCCAATAGGAACATAAAAAGAGCTACACTGGTTCACACCTGATACTGATATAGTCCATTCCCTCCGCAGTACTAGTCATGAGCAGATGCCTGTCAGCCATATATGATATTTCTCTCAAGTGTCTCCTATTGTGTTGAATCTCATTTACTGCATATTCATCCCACAAAAAGATGAAAACTTATGCTTTTCCAAAATACTTATAGCCAGGTCTCTAGCTGTACCATCTAACCAGCAGCACTGACCAAAACAATACATACACAAAAGCAGAAATACTCTATTTCAAAATAAGTGAATATGACCACCTTCATTATCAGTGTAATAATTTTTAAGTTGAGTACAATGATTATATTTTATTACCTTATGTACAAATATCTATTATTAGTAAAGAAATGTTCGTAGTCCTTGGCAGCATAATTTTTTTACTACTATGAATAGTGTTATGCTCCAATGAATTTGGATTAGAAAGATCCCATTCCATAAAGACTGGGAATTCAGGTGGGAGCCTTTTCTAAAGCTTTTAATATATCCTAATTTTCCTCTTTTGCTGACCTCTGCCTCCTGTCTTATGCTTTGTATCTGGTATTCCCACAGCACTGCTCAACTCCCCAGGCTACTAATCAAAACTGAGTGTAACTTTATACCAGTAGCCCCTTTGAGCGTGCTTCAGCAAACAGGGCTCAGGTTGGTTTTACTTAGCTGCCAACAGACGTGCAGTACAGTAGAGTGCTACAGCTGGATATTCCAGAGAAATAATCAGAATTTCTCCTTGTTTTCAAGCATATCTGGGCATTGATTCTATAAATAGGTGGCAGAGATGCAATGGACCTATCTACCATGTTCTCAATTGTTTCCTCAATAATTGTGTGAGGTAGCTACATGACAGTGTGCACTCACCTTAGGAGTTGATAGCTGACATATTAAACTTAATTTCTCAGAGAAGAATTCCTTGGAGCCCACTGGCCCCCTCTAAAAGTTCAGCTTTGGCTCTAGAGGATACTAAATAACATCTCATCCACACCACTCAGCAACAATCTCTGTCATTGTTCTTCCAAAGGAATTTAGATCAGAACCACGCTCAGGATGTGAAGATGCTAAAACTTTTGCAACAATGTGCAAAGGGAAAAAGAACACAAAGAGTTTCCCTATCCTCATTTAATCTGGCTGTAACATTTCTTAATACGTTTAAAGTTTGGTGTATGTTTTGGGATACACTACAGGGCACAATCCCTTGCACATGAACTGCTTTCACTTCAGGTTTCCTCTCAAACAATGACGCTTCCTGACCCAGACTCTGAGAGACAGCTTTGCACTATTTATTGCATTGATTTAAATGAGCAACAAACAACTTGTCAACACAAGCATGACAAGCTTTTCTTCTCTTTTTTTCTTTAAGTACGCTAGATTATTAAAAGAAAAAGAAAGTTTACAAAAGAGGTAAGAGGAAAATAAAAAAAGCTGAATATCAAGGCCATGTGTTTCCTATTGGGGGGGGGGGAAATAATGCATCTCCGCCTCCAGGAAAACAATAACACAATTACTACTGTCCAGTACATACAGTTTCTGCGACAAACTGTGAATATTTTAATCCCATTCACCCTTTCCAAATTCCCCAAATTATAAAAAAATAATTTTTTTAGGGCAACGGGGACTCTCCAAAACAGGCACAGATATCAGCTGAGATTCAATAAGCTTTCAGGTTTTTTAACTTAAGATGCAGCAGTTCCAGATGTCTGGAAATGGGCTGTATTTTATCATAGGAAGACCTAAGAAGGGCAGCTAATATGCTGCTCTTCCACAGCAGTTCTCCCAGTTACTTCATCTGGGTAAATTGACACACACTCCCAAGTTTTTGGTGGTTTGGAGTTTCATTGTGGAAAACATGACACAGTGGTGGATATCACCAAACCACAAAACGTGTCATGCTCTAATGTGAGGTCTGCATAACTGCCATGAGATCTGGGCCCCTCCTCTTCTTTGCTGTTCATCTGCCCAGTGTGTTCATTGGCTGCTCTGTACCATTCTCCCTTCTCCCATCCCTCTTTTGCCCTGGGTAAAGCAGACTGAAAACTCTGAAGCATTGGCTCTCTCTCTGCACACAAACCAGAGCACACGTAACAGACCTTCAGTGGCAATTGAGAGCTCTCAGTACTGCTGATAAGTAGTACAGATTCAATTACACTGACCAGACACTTATTCTAATCTCAGTTACCCACCTGTGCAGATGCAAAATTACTCAAAAGAAAGGCCCCAGTGTCAGCCTGACAAAGTACAACTAATAGTCTGTCCAACAATTAGTTTGGAAAGGGTTAATTGCCCATGCTCATGCTTCTAGGACTGTTTTCTTCCTTACACTAGTGATATTTTTTTCTCGTGAATGAATAATCCTTCTGATATTATTTTCTTGCTTTTCTAACAAGCTTGTTTTGAAGCATCTCAGCACCAAACCCTTGTAAGCAAACTGAAGAGACAGAATAATCTAAGTTCTGTGTAAAGGCAGACAAATACAGTAGTAGCTAACCCTTACTCTTCTTGTACTACTACTAAAAATTAGAAGGCATAGCCAAGAAAACAACAAGAAAACAGGAGACTGACTTGCAGCACTCCGAGGGTGGAGTATTTTTCTGGCTTATTCTGCTCCAGGCTTTACACAAAGAAATTGTGTATTTTCTCCCTGCTAAGTGTTAAGTACCTGCCTGATTGCTTATGACTGACAAGTGTCTGATAATGGGAAATGGTGGCACAGCAGGAGTTCAACGGATTAAGAAGAATGAGACGGGAAAACCAATGATGGAATTCTTCATTTAAACATTCATACATACTGATTGAGGAACATCAGCCTTAAATTTGTTGGAAGTGCTTGGATACAGGAATTGCTAAGCATCAACTGTTATTACTGTCAGAACTTCTGTCACTGTAGCTGTTCTGAAACCTAGTCACAAACCAGTTTCTCACTGCTTGAATGAAGCCCAGAGAAGCAGCCCAATGAGCCTGTTCCTCAACTGCCTGAAATCCCTTTTCCACCATGGTAGTGCAGCTGTGCTGTTATTTTCAGGGAGCCCCGTGCACAGCAGAGATGTTCTTTGGAAAACCCTGTGTCAGCTCTGTGGTCTCTGAGCCTCCACAAGTAGGCACTAAGCAGAAGATTCTCCAAGGCAAGATGATGATGAGAACACATGTGGCTGGGATCATCCCATGTTGGTGTTTCTCAGATCCCAGGGATCATTTAGCCACTATGGGGACCAAATCACTTCCAACAGCCTCAGAGTTGGAGATGCACAAGGTGCTTTCCCCTGGTACTTACACTGCTGGTATCAGAGAGATGAACCAGAGACCAACAATGGGCTTTTTACAAAGGACAGATAAGGCCCCCGAGGGAAAGGTTTGTTTGAAACAGATGTCCTATGGCTGAAGTTTACTGGGAAATGTTTCAATTTCAAGACAAAGAGCAAACAAAGCCATGAAAAGAAGCTGATGAAAGTAACTACTCTGACTTTGAAACTCCCATAATTGAACTGAAAACAGGAAAGTGGTATTGATTGAATATCCAAAGTAAAGCAGAGTGATCCAGTTTCAGACACAGCAGACAGAAGGGCAAAAGTAAACAAGTAGCCTGAAAGGTGGCCATTATTTTAGCAATGTGAATTAGATGTTAAAATGTCAATTCATTTTTTATAGCCAAAAATATTATTTATAGCATAGATAAAAACTTCTAATTTCCAATAAGCCATCCTGAAATTAATATTTTATACTGAATCCTGCTCAAATTGCTCAAGTATATCATTGTATCGAAGTTGTTAAGCCTGTACAAATGAATAATGGCAGAAGGAGCTGGCCTTTTATTGGCATGACTTTCAAATGGCTGCCTTACTCAAGCATGCCTATAAAACACTCTTGCCACACTATCATGTATTCCATTTACTTCTCTTTTAAGAGAGAGGGGAAAAGGTTATTTTAGAAATACTTTAGAGTAATAAAATCTTTATTGCTACAATTTTTTTGTATCTCTTATGCCTGTGAAGCCGGTTGATTTAGTTATGTCCACAGTTCTGGGAGTGATAGAAACTCAGTACTTACACATTTTGTACACCTCTAAATATTACTTTAGCTGGAGTGTCTACTATCAGAGGGTGTGGTGTGCAGTTTTAGGGTCATATAGCTCACAACTTGACACAAATGAAAAAACACATGCTGGGTATATCACAGCCTCACAGTCCCTCTTTCCAATGGGACACAGCAGGTGTTTCTGGTTATGTTGACTTTCAAGGCAACAAATCTAAACAGGGATTGAATTGAAACCTGTTACTGTAAAAGAAAGATATGAAAGGTTGAGAAGGAAAATCTGCCAGGAGCAGAGAAGAATATAAACACACACACATATTGATTTGGGATCTTTTGAAATCTACGTGAGTAACACAGATACTTTTTAAGCATTATTAATATTTAAATACTCAACTGGGTATTTGGAACAGCATCTTCTTACATTAAATTCCAAATATGCACTATTGTCCAGTTTATCCATTTACTGTGCAATGAGCCAAATAAATATCTCTGCCATTCCAGCTGAAAACTTGCTTTTTATTCATTGAAGCAATACTATGCATTACTATGGAAGCACCATGTTCCTTCTACCACTCGTATCTTCCACTGCTGCTGGCACAGAGATGACCAAAAAAACTCCACTACGCTCAGTTATATGAGCCACTGTTGTTATGACAAGAGAGTAAAATCCTATTCTGCTTTGTTTATCAACAAACCTGTCAGCTAAATGTTGACTGAGCTACCTTCTCTGGTAGTGGCACAGGAGAAACAGGAATCCTGGTGCAATTTTCTAAGTCTGAGGTAGCAGTGCTGGCAGTTAGAAAAATCATTGTATAACTTATAAATGGAACAAATTTGCTCAGGAAGTCACAGAGAGAAAAAATATGGAACCCCACTCTGTCGTTTTGACAATTGCTTTCCTTCTATAACTGTACTTTGAAAGAGAAGCCAACATAATTTGCAATAAGATATCTGCTTTCTCAGCTGACACCAGTCTGCTGAATAGCAGAATGACAAATATCTCTGTGGTTATTTAATTATTTAGGGCATAATATGCTATTTTATTTGACAATCTGTTTGCTCTGTGGATAAACTGTAATGCTGAGCAATTTTTCCTTATGAAGGAACAAGATTATCTGCTCGTTAAATAGCCTCATTGGCCCAATAGCATCATCACACTACAAATAGAAACTATTTCTATGAAAAGAATGGAGCAGAGATGCCTGGAAGTTACAGAAAATACAAGAGACAACTCACTCCCTGCAGTAAGTGAGAGGAAGGAAAGCCTTGGGGACTTGCAGCAGCAGTGTTGCCTGTATGGGCAGAGGAAGTCAGGCTGCCAGGCAGATACAGAGGTGAAGATCAGCTTTCTCCTTTTGGCTGGTTGTTTTGGTTTAGACTCGAGGGGTGGGGTCCAAAGTGGCAATGCTCTTGCCATTGTTTCCTCCTGGGAAGTAAGCCAGGCCAACAAGTGCACCGACAGACATTCCTCAGCTGCCTCTCAAGATGAGAATCATAGGGCTACCAACATCAAGGCTATTTATGGTTATGGTGAATCCTCTAATGCCCCTTCTAGGAAACCTGGGTGCTTGATTACCGTTCTGAAGTGCCTGTACACAAATGCTATGCAGCATGGGGAATAAACAAGAAGAATTAGAAGTGCGAAAGCTCACGACTGGCCTGTTGTTGTGGATGGCTGTGGAGTTGCTCTTTATGTGAGAGAGCAGTTGGAATGTATCAAGCTTGGTGGATGACAAGTTGACTATGAGCTGGCAGTGTGCCCTTGCGACCAGGAGGGCCAATGGTATCCTGATGTGCATCTTCCTGAAGGAAAAGTGTGGCCAGGGGGTTGAGGGAGGGGATCCTGCAGCTCTACTCAGCCCTAGTGAGGCCACATTTGGATTACTGTGTTCAGTTCTTGGCTCCTCAGTACAAGAAAAACAAGGAGCTACTGGAGAGTGCCACAAAGATGATGAGGAGTCTGAAGCATCTCTCTTATGAGGAGAGACTGCAGGAGCTGGGCCTGTTTAGTCTAGAGGAGAGAAGACAGAGGGGATGTCATTAATGCAGATAAATATCTCAAAGGTGGGTGACAAGATGATGGTGCCAGACTCTTTTCAGTGGTGTCCAGTGACAGGACAAGGAGCAACGGACATAAACTGAAACACAAGAAGTTCCACCTCAACATGAAGAAGAATTTCTTTGCATTGTGGGTGGCAGAGTCCTGGAACAGATTGCCCAGGGAGGTTGTGGAGTTTCCTTCTCTGGAGACATTCAAAACCTTCGTGGATGCATTCCTGTGTAAGCTGCTCCAGGTTACCCTGCCTTGGCAGAGAGGTTGGACTAGATGATCTCCAGACATCCCTTCTAACCCCAGCAATTCTGTGATTTTGTGGTTGGCTTAATTGGTTTACAGACCCTGGGTGAAAATAGTTGCGTTAGGATAATATACCACAGGAACAAAATCAACAAGCCTTGCTGTGATTTCCAACTGTACCAGTCGGTAATTTGAGCCAGAATGCCAAAGATACAGAAGGTTCATCTTTCCTAACTTGATTCTATCTGATGTGCATCTTCAGATGGAAATGCTACAGAGTACATGAAGTTATATAAGTGAGGACAGCAGGCATGACGCTTTCACATGATGCTTTGATTTTGCTGGGTCTGCATTCTGCACAGTGACAATAACAAGCTCTAAGCTATCAAACAGTGCTTTCCATTTTAATATGGCCAAATAGTTTCACAGAGCTCTGCCATCAACATCATTTTACAGATGAAAAAACACAGAGAAGTATTTTTCTTGGAGCTATATAAAAAACCAGTAACATATCCGAAAGTAATACCTAGCTTTCCAACCTCCTAGTCTAACACTCTAAAGTACTATTTTACCCTAGAGACAAGAACATGAATAAAAAACTTTTTCATAACACCAGCAGTATAGTTTACATCACCCATATCAGAAAATAATAATGACAAGAGATCATTTTAATAACTGACTGTTTTGGGCAGCCTAAGATTTTATCTGAACAGTGCTATGGCAAATGGCAAACTGAATATCACAGGAGCTAATGGACATACGAGAGCTAGACCTTGTACCCTGAAAGAACCACTTCATCTATTTTCTCTCTCTGATAGGGGCCAAAATGTTTAGGGAGGAACAGAGCAAGCATTTATCAATATTTCTCTAGAATATTCTCAGAAGACCGAAGACTTTGTAAATTATGACCTTTCTGAGACAAAAGATGTGGTTTGTATTTAATAGCCCAATGGCAAGGAGTGCCACAGCTTACCTGAAAGCTGAAGAAGGAGCTCTATTAGTTTATTCTGAATACAAATACCTGAGTGGCAGTTGATGCCTCATAATTCATGTATAGGAAGAAACATGAATAGTTTCCCATTCACTCTCTCCATTTCCAAGAAAGAAACAGATTTTTCTCATTTTCTAGGCCTCTGTCACCCAAGGTTAAATGCAAAGAACAGGAACCAAAAGTAAGTTTGGTCCATGCTAAGTGCTGCTAGTGTTGGGAGAGGTCCACAGATAGTCCTGTGAAAGAAGAGACTGAGATTCAGTAAAATATCTCAGGCCTTGTCCCATATGATTTGTTTGGGAATTTTACTACTTGGATTGACTGGCACGGTGTTTATAAAGTAAATAACTCTTCGACATCTACAGTGGAATAAGAATAATTCAGTATCTCTGCCCATTTAACTTTCTGTCTTCTCTGACTCTGCCAGCATAGCTTCTTTCTGGTTTCAGTGTCAGTGTGGACAGCAATTAATTTGAAATTTGTAATTCCATAAATTAACAGATTGATATGGTACCACTGACTTTCAATGAAACAAAATCTGAGGTGGTGATCTACAGATATAGTGTTCTGTGTCATGTTGACAAGCCTGAAAGTGCAAATATTTCTGTAAAGAACTCTTGAAAATTGCATGGTCTTCTTGCCCCAACAGAAGCATACATGGTCCATTTGCCTTTTTAATCAAGTATTTTTAGACCTTTAATTGTTTTTTTTTAAGGTAAAGATCTGCAACTTAGTTTCAATGAGTGGCTTTCAAAAAAGGGTGTCTGTTGGCCCTACAGGGTCTTTTAAGCTCTTCAGCTGTGTTTATGGATGTGATGCTGCAATGTCATTCAGAAACAGCCAAGCTCAGGCTGAAGGACAAGGGTAACAGTGTTTTGCATGGGCTAATGCACTTGGGTTTATAAGATTATTTGGCCAAATAAAGCACTGTGATGGCCCAGTGGGATTGTTCCCAGGCCAGAGTTAGTCTTACCATTTCCTAAGCCCTTGGATGTGTCAGTATATGTATCACTGCCTAACTAAGCTCTTGTCTAGATTAAAAGCAGAACTTGTTTTTCAGGAGCACATGGAGGTTTTCCAGGTCTTGGTTCACCTCTCTGCATTAAAGTGCCAAAACAATGGATGTGGCATGCTTTAGTATGGAAAGGATTTCTAAGTATACAATCCCATTGGTCATAATTAGCAATATAATGCCTAATGATCATTAGTCAAAAGAGGTCTTCAGTTACTTGATTTTCAGCCAAAACCTGTTGAGTAGTAATCCCCTGTAGCTGGGCCATAACACTCTACTGAAACATTGAAGAGAAACTTGGCCTGAATTTAATCATTTGATTAGCATTCATTCAAGCAAAACATTCCTTTTTGTAGAGCACAAGCATATTTCTACCTTTTGCTAGATTTTGACAAGACGCAGGTGTATTAAGCACAGGAAATGTATACAGTACAGATTTTTTTTAGACCAAGCACGTGGAAAAATACATTTTGCCTTGACAACTGTGACACTTCCTAGTACACTGGTAAGGTATCACTGAGCTGTCATCAGCTGTGCTCTTAGATGGGACGGAGATGATGCACACATAGAAATGCAAAAAAATAAAGGAAGAGAAGAAAAATACTTAAAACATAATTACAGATATGTTATCCAAAATTAATCACAAGAATATTGTTGCTGTGATGTATTTTTTTGTGATAAGCAAGCAGCCAGCAAGGTTAAATTGCATTGTTTCTTCAAGAAAACATGGATCAATGTAACAGCTACTAAGATGTTGATTTTGCTCCTGTGTCTTCTCTACTGAAACCCTAGGAACCTCTTGGAGTGCATTGCATCTAATCAAGCTGCCTAAATTAGTCAGCAGCAGCTACTCTTAAGTAACCACAGATGCACATAAAGCCCTAGAAGACAATACACATTTTAGAAGTTGGATCAGCACACACATGTGCAGGACATTGGACAGTGAAATAATGTATGCCGAGAATAGAGAAAATCCCTTTCAGTTTAAATATACTGAAATGCTACTTTCTGCTCCAGATCACATTGACAGCTTCTCTTTGATGGGACTGACTGTGACTGTTGACCCCTGTACACTTTTCTGAATTGTATCAAACAAGGTGAATCTCATTTTCTGCTTCCTTCAACAGCTGTATTTCCTGGCCAGTCTTACAATACTTTACCTTGGTCTCTACACTACCTACTTTTAGCCAATATTTTACACCATACAGCATGATATTATTATTTCTGCCTCCCAGATGATTATTGCTTTTCAGTCATGACATATTAATGAATCTTCTTTCTCTGTTGGGAGTATTTGGAGAAATTAAAAATATACTTAGAGTCTGGGTGAAAGTTTCCACCTTCTGCCACCCACCCCAGGCTCTCACAACTTTTAGACCTATTCTTGACACCCCTTGGAAACTTCAAATAAATCTCTGAATCCATGAGGCAAGGCTAAAAATGTACCCAGCAACTCAACATGCAGGTAACTACTTCCACTACACACAGTAGCTGCTTCTATCTGTATGATTTTTTGTTTCTTCTACACCTTCCTATCTGATGAGTTAAGAGGGATTTTCTTACTCTTAATGTTCTTTCTCAGTTGATGTCCATAAGGGATCACAGCCCCTGAACCTTCCTTGCTAGAAACAAATATGTTGTACTGTCAGCAGATTACGAGACAGGAGTTTTCTTGTTTGGCAGATCTAAGTCCCTTCTGGCTGTGAAAAGAGGTGACAGCAATAACTAGGAAGAGAAGGAAGATTAATGGTGTGTACCATTGTAGAAATAAGAAATAATCATACTTTGCAGGAAGGAGCTTTCCAGAGGAAATGGCTCAGGAGAGGAGGATGCAGAAGCAAAGCCAGTAACATCTATAACTAGTCATTTAGCCAGTTCATGCAACCACCTGATAAACCTCATGCAGTCCCCTGATAATATTATCTTCTGACTAGAATGCCACACAAAGCAGGGAGTTCATGATCAATGTCTGGCAGGCACAGGGGCCATGTTATCAAGCAACACAACTTCTTTTGCAGATCCATATTTCTAACTTTGATTAATTTCCATTTATTTTCCACAGTTTATTCATTATGGATTGAAAGGAACAGGTACGATAAATATCAGTGAAGCATCTGTTAACTCTAATTTTCATTAAGATTCAAATAAGTTCTAAAGGAAAAAAACAGAAAAATAATATTTAATACATATTAACTCTTTCACAAATAAAATCTTTCACAAAGAAATGTTGTGCCTAGGCTAAGATTCAGTTTACTAGGTCTTGTGAATGCTTTCTAGAGTTTTAATGTCCAAAGAGCATCCTGCCTTTTGCTCACAAAAATATACACATAATATGGAGACAAGGACATTAGAAAGGAAGGTGGGATGGCAAAGGCAATGAAGAAGAAATAATACGTGAAAAAAAAATCTTTTCATTATACCACTTGCTAACAGGAAAACCACTTTATCATGGGATATAAATAGGATTTGCCATGATGAAATCTTACAGAAGAGCTTCTAATTCATTGGACAACTGCACTATGAGTTACTTATCTTTCCCGGTAACCTTCTGTGAAAGAGCATAAGCATCAGAAAGACTGTGTGTGCTTGCCTAGTTTTGAAGAGTTAAGTAATGTTCTGGATACCTGTGTCCAACTTGTGCCTGTGCCGATGAGTTCTTAGGTGCTGCTCAGCAACTTTTCTAACAAAGATTTGTGTGAGTGCTCACGGTGGTTTTAACATTTTCTGATCATTCAACATGGCATTTGGTGATTCTGTTTCTAGAAGTGCTGACATCTTCTGTCTACAACTAAAACCAAGGAATCTGTGCCCTGAAACAAAGAATTTATATAAACTATAAGAGGACAAACTGAAAGCAAAGTGTTCCAAAAGTTAAGAGATGCCTGTAACAATTAATTTTCATTGCCATAACTCATGTCTTCAAGGGTAAAAGGAGAGTAATGGAGGATGGTAGTGTGGATTGGATTTGGGGCAGATAGTCACGGCCCCTAGTGGGAACTGAAAGATACAGTTAGGTCCTTTTCTATACTCTTCAACCCCTATCCTTCTCTTTGGTAAAATCTAGTGATGTATCACCTAAGGTGGAAGACAATAGAGCTCCAGAAGGGAGAGAAAAGTATGCCTAAATACACCTTTACTGGGCTATATGAATAGCTTGTGGAGATGTAGTCCTGACATTTGAGAGATCAGGAAACATACTTAAAATGCCTTTGACCACAGCCCTGACGTCCAGAGTGTGAGTAAACCCTCTATAACAGCCACAAACCAAAAAAGAAATACAAGAGAAAAATCTTCCTTCCCTCAACCACACTTGCCAGAAAGAAAAATTTCCTCGTGGTATCCAGAGGTCATAAAGCAGAAACATCAGTCTTTGCTGATGTTCACAAGGGTCTACAGAAATCTTTTCACAGCTGTCTCTGAGTCGTGTTAGCAGTCATAATCACTCTTGAAAGCTTTTTATTGAGTGAGCATGGTATGCAATTGCTGCAGTGTACCTCCCTTAACAATTGACAAATAAGGACATTTTCATATTCTTTCAGATAGTTTGGACTAATATGTCTCCACTAATACCTGTGTCTTCCTTACATAAGAAAATGCTTTCCCCCCTCTGGTGGGGGCGGTCTAGACACCAGGAAGCATCTGTAAATTTGTTGAGATGCAGCTATTTTCATAAATCAACAAACCAATTAATCTTCTAAGTGGCCTTGGCTTATTTTTCTTTTCTGATCTTCTGCATCTCCCAGTGTCTATTCTACGGTCCTTATGAGCCAGCTTGTGGTCCTCAGCACTCTGTGAAGTAGGAATATGCCCCACCTATGCAGCTATCTATGCACACAACACAGATTAATCACTTTGTGCTTTGCTCACAGCAAATAGTTTGTGCTGATTTTCTGTACAGACCTGAGTTGCTTCAAGTCCTGGAACCACTTAAAATCAGGAATGTCCTGTCTCAGTATGGGAAAAATCTCATTATCTAGAAGGGCAATTCCTCAATTCCTGTGAAAACACAGTCACCCGTGGAAGGTGTTGCCTCTATAGCTGTAGATAAATTTTGGTTTTGTGCAGGAGATTTCAATCAATGGAAATTGATCAATCCTTTTTTTCCCCTATAGATGTAAACATCAACCGTAAGGTCTGAAATACATGGAGCCCATGAAATTTTTACTGTTGATTTCAAATACCCCACCAGTTTTCCCCTCATTGATGACTTTAGAAATTTGAAAAAGCCCATCTGAAAATGTGAAAATGATTGCTAAAAAAGGCCAAACACAGTATATAACTTTGCACATATATTTAGGAGAAATATTGCACCTGTGTCCTTTACATTTGCTTACAGCAAACCTTCTTGAAAATTAACTCTCAACACAACTTTTTTTTTCTCTGAGTTAAATACTTATCATGTCAGCACATCCTCCTGTTATTCTTGTTTCTGGTCATATCTTTGATTAAATTCCTAGGTTCATTTATAGGAATGATACAGCAAACTTGACAGCCATAATCCCTTTAGTAGTTCAATATGTTTATGAGGGTTGAAGGATGTTAAATGTGGCAGTTTAAATGCTAAGCTGAGTAATCAGTTCATTAGGAATTTGCTCAATGTGTTTGCCATCTGCAGCTGAAGCATGCAAAACCGGACTCAGATAATTCACCAGACAGTTTAATGTATGAACATGATAAACTCCTCAAACATTGATTGACAAACCCTGGAATTTTGTTAGCAGAGTTAAGTGCATATTCACACCCACACCCATGGATAACTTATCCACTTTCATCACAGAGGAACAGTAGTACAAATGTATTTAGCAGTCAGGTCAGGTATGCACAACTCCACCTCCAACATCCTGACGCAGGACAACCTCAGTCAGCAAAGACAGGCTTCAGGGGATCGAGAAGGAATCTGGGGAGCTCCATCACAGCTATGGAAATCTTTCAGGTGATTGCTGTGGAGACCATACCACACCTGTGTGACACACTTGCAGATGGAAATACCCACGGCTCTATGGTGGCCTGTATTTCTGTCTGGAGGAATTACATTCCCCATTGCAGCAAAATCCTGTTGCCTTCTTGAAGCTATTTCAGCCTTTTGAAATCAAACTCCATTTTATGCTGTCCCATTTTTCTCTTCTACTCTATTCCTGATGAATACCCATTCCGCAGCCTGAATGTGGTTTGTTGTTTTTATTTTTGCCTCCCATACACGTAATTCCTCTCATTGACCCGTATCTCACTCTCCATTGAAAACTTTATCTCTGCTAATGTTAAAAACAGCCACAATCATCAATAATGCAACAAAACTCAGAAACAAATGACTCAAATTTCACCCAAGCCCCCATGCTAATATATTTTTTCTGACTGAGTTTATACCTTTAGACATTTCTTAAGTCTTAAGATGCATGGAATATAGCGATTTAGGGGGAGTTCAAATCCCTTGTTGTATGTCTGATCTGATAGTCTCCAGATGCACCATACAGCCCCAATATGACAAACACCTTTGCCTAGATAGCAAGAGGAATTTGCTTAGATCAGTTACAGTGTGAAGAAAATGTCCAGAAAAGGCTGAACCACCTCAGACTCCATAGTTTCCTTAGCATCTACCTGGTTTTTTTTCAGTAAAACTGCATCTATCACATTAATGAATTATAGACTTTTCCTGTCAGTGCCTAAGATGTCTGTGAGGATAAACCTGAAGCAGCACATCCTCCTCCAGCACGCCATTAGCATTCACTCAGTTCCTTCCTAGCATCCTATTAAATGCAGAAGCAATTCATGAAGCCCTGAGTATTTCACTGATCAAAAATCTCTTGAGGCTCTGCTTCTGCAACAAAAATTTGTGTAAGGAGAGAAGGGAGGGCAGAGGAAAAACAGCACAGCAAAACCCTGTATCAAGACTTGGCATGATAAACAAACCTGTGAAGGAAGAGTGTGCTGTGGGGAGAGGGAGGGGTGAAGTGATTAAGTGACAGAGAATAATCTTCCTCCCCCAAATGCCTCTGGGATGGAAGAAGCAAGAAAACATGAGAATCCCACCAGTACACACAATGACCCTTCAAAGCACCATGGGGAACCCACTGGTGAAGCGCTGCTCTCTAATGCCTCCTGCCAACTCGGTGTTTGCCAAATCCCATTTGCTTCTAATCACTCACAGACAGTTGCTTGGCCTTAATCTGTTCCCTCTTTTTCTGGCACAGAGTTTGAGTTAGGCTGCAGAAGCTCGCTTGGTGCTGGTGTGTGTGAAAGTAGGACTGTGACTATCTTCATAATCCACAGAGAAATAAAAATGCTGACTGACCTGCCTTGGTGGTTGGCTTGGACAAGTCCTGGAGAAGCAGATGCGTAGCACGGTGGACCTGCCTGATATTATTATAAGGGTTACTCTTACAAGAAGACAGAGTACACACTTAGGATATGGGACCTGATAGGATTCATCCAGGAATTCTCAAAGAGCTAGCTGATGTCATCACAAAAACTGTCTTGATGATTTTCTAACAGTTGTTGAAATCCAGAGGGATCCCAGCTGACTGGAAGTTGGTGAACATTGTTCCAGTTTTCAGGAAGAGCAAGAAGCAGGACCCCAAAAACTACAGGCCTGTCAGTCTCACTTCAGTGCTTGGTAAAGTTATGGAGAAGATTATTCTGGGAAGTACTGAAAGACATCCGAAAGACATCGCAGTCACTGGTCATCACCAGCACGGCTTCATGAGAGGAAAGTCCTGCTTATCAAACCTGATTTCCTTTCATGACAAGATAACCCTCCTAGCTGATCAAGGAAAGCCAGCTGATGTAATCTTTTTAGATTTCAGTAAAGCTTTTAATACTGTCTCTCACAGGATCCTTCTGGACAGAATGTCCTGTGCACAGCTGGAGAAACACAACACGTGGTGGATGGGCAATTGGCTCGTGGGTCGAGCACAAAGGGTAATAGTGAATGGGGTAAGATCAGACCGGCCTTTTAGAGGCAAGCCCAGTTTTCCGAAAGATCCTTCATGGCATAGCAAAGCACAAAGAGAAAAGAGAGTCCTTACAGGTGCTAATGACCCATACAAAGCACCAAGGCAAACCTAACCTGGATCTGAGCAATGTTTGCCATTCTCTGTAAGACCAGCAGTTCATCACGTCCACCTTTCTTCAACCCTTAAATTATGGTAATACTTAAGGATAAGGAATTGCTTTCTGACTCTCCCCTCCATACCTTCAGCAGCAGAAGCAATCAGATGACACTCTGAAGCATAGCGGCTGATTGCATTTTGCATGCATAATGGTGGCTGTTATAATTGGTAAGAATAACAGTTTTACAGTTCAACAAATGTGTCTTAATCATTTTCTGCTTATGTAACACACCATATACAAGTATTAATGCAATCAAGTGCACTCCAAATACTAACCAAAGAAGTATTGCCTGCAGTCTTCTTTTACTTGATAAACTGTTATTGAATCTACAGATCTGGATAGAAAAGCACTGCGCAGAAACTGATTTGAGGGGATTAGTGAGGTGTTTAGATGTTTCACAGGTAAAGTGATCCTCAATAATTATGGATTTAGACTTCAGTTTAAGAAAAATGAAAGAAAATTCCTCCTGTGTCTCTGATCTCTTTTGCCACTGGGCTATCAGGATTACTTGCACTGATTTCTGTCTTGTTATTCAGAATTTAAAATCTTGTATGTAAGAGCAGATGAAGCCTGTATGCAGCAATAATCTTAGCTGCCCTGGAGAAAAGGGAAAAAAAAGGGGGGGGGGGGAAGCAGCTATGTGTGTAGATATAGGGATTTTGCTTCTCATGCTCATAAATTAATTATGCCAGTACCCTCTTTAGCACTGAGGAGAACTGCTACATACTGGTGTACATCTGTACTGCTGCGCTCCCTCATCCTTTCAACAGGGTAGATCCAACTCAGCTACATGCTGAGAGAATCTTGTGGCCCCTGCACACCTGAGTGATTGTCTGGGAGAGTGTATGCGTCAAATCCTCTCCAGGGACCTTTCTAGCAATGTGACAGTATGAACAAGTAGATCTGGATGCCCAGGAACCTTTCCTTGCACTTTTTAAAATCCTGAACTATAATAATCCCAGCATTGCTGAACCAGATTTGCTTAAGATATAGTATTTTAAACTAGGCATTGCTAGCAAACTGAAAATAAAAGTTACTTTTAAATTAGTATTACTATAAGATCCACTTTCTTTCATCAGTGAACATATCCTCTCATCTTTCCTTAATGTGAAGGAGGGAGAACAACAAACTCACTCAGATGGGGAGACAAACAGTTCTCAAAAGGCCCCTGAAAATTCATTTCTAACTTGGAACTGTCTGGGGAGCTTAACAGTCCTTGCTAAAGCATTTTTTGTACTTACATATTACTGCAAGATAAACCTTGAAATGAAGATATCATTCATGCTAAAGGCAAATATCACCTTGGCTTTTTGATAGAGCATTGGTCAATTTGCACAGTTCAGGTAAAGTGTACAGAAGCATTCCTATTGCCAGGTTCTTCACCCAACCAGGCTTTGGACTAGAAGAGTTTTGTTTGTCTCTATTCTTGGTTCTGACTCTTCTCTGCATGAAATCAAAATGAGGTATTTTTCTGTGAATTGTTTGGTGACTTGGACTAAGAAAATATCATCAATCCATGTGTTGTGGACCCTTCAAGTAGTTTATAACCAAGATTTTAGACCCCAAAACCCCACTGAGCATATCCCTACTGCTAACTTGAGCATAATAAAGAATTTTTAACCTATGAGACTACACAAGGCCAGTCTGGTTGTTTTCCTGCCAGCAACATGTGAGGCTTGCTCAGCCCCTCTAAGTAAATTTGGAGACAATCATTGTCATGGCACTGGTGAGCAAGTTTATGCAGTCACTGTTTCAAAGGCAAGAAAAGAATAAGCTGACCTTCACTGAACACTACAGCAAATTGAGCAAATGAGAGCAGAGTCAGAACTGAGACCAGCAGGCATGCCTTCTTATCTTCTCCTTGCTCAAAGTAATGCTTAATGGCATAGACAACCCCAGGAGTTGAGCCATGCATTTCCCCAGGCTCAGGTAGGCACTGGAAGGAGGGTCCAGACATACACTGTGCTCTTGACAAGTTATTTTTTCTAAATATTATAATGATGATTCCCAAGATTTTAGATTATTTTTCATGACAGAAAAATGAGCAATTTGACTTCCTTGCTTCTGGGATAAAACAGCCAAGTAGCCTGTGGCATTATGATATAAATACATATGAATAAATTGCAGTAGGACAAGGAAGACATTCAACACAAAAAATGTCCTCTTCTCAGTAGCACTCAGCGCCAGAATGACCTTTCCATGTTAGAGTTTCAAAGTCTGAAGAATTGCATTACACTCATGCCCTCTCAGCTTCTAAGAATACTTTTACCCCTCCACTTGGGGTCTCATGGATTTCTATAATGGCAGCTTATTGACAGATACCAGAAACAACAAAAACAAAGGTATCTTACACTGGGGGATGTGAAGTTCCAAGAAGCAGATTATGCAAAAATAAGTCTTTTTTCAGTGTCTTGTGGGAGTCAGGATATGTGTGACTGGCTTTATTTCCTTAGGATGATATAAAGGCTTGGCTTTCACAAGTTTGGGAATTATGAATCTAGATGTTTCTATAGCAGAAAATGCAGCACAGAAAATAGCAACATCCACAAAAATGCAGAGCAGTCCCTCAACATTTAACCATGCATAGCAACAACACATACCATTATGACAGCCAATAAAGAATAGGGGATCAGATCTGCTTAGTGTCCTGATCATAAGCATGCTGGATCAAAAAAATTAGCATTTGCAAAGAAAAGAGTAGTGTCTTCTGGGTTGCCAGCATCTGAATTCTTCTGTTTAACAAATTCTCTTAGACCTGTCTTGGTTACAAAATTTGCAAGGGTACAAAAGACAGGTAAAGAAGAATTACATAAGTGACAGCTTATCTGAATGAATCTGAACCTCTTGACTGGAGAGATGTCTGCTTTATGAAAGGGAAGATTTACCTTGTGTTGTCTTCAGCTAGCAGAAGGAAAAATAAAAAAAACAGATGCAAGTACATAAGACCTGTGAGAAGGGAGAAGTAGTGGAAGTCACAGCAATCGGATGTAGCTGCTTTACCAAAATACTGAACAATTGAGCTGGAAAACATCCTGTGTTCAAACATAGTGGTACTTCATTATCCTGTCGGAGTGGGCAGAGTGAAGGGCCAGAGCCATCTTCTCTGCAAAATCCATCATTAAGTTATGTGCTGTATGCTGTGGGCCACCTCACTATTTATTTCAGGTTGCTGATGCCAGCCAAGTGTGAATCTATGGCAAACCATCTGCACAACACAGGCCTCATTTTCCTCAGATGTGAAAAATTAGCAAACTCTTGTCATTTATCAAAATGACGGAGTTAAAATTAGTCAGCAAAAAACAGCACAAAACCTTACTCCTTAGACGAATAGATTTTCACCTAGCTAATCTGTCCAATTTCTCTGGAATTAGATATGTAATTATTCTCTAAGACCATAGTATTTACACAGTATTTTGGAAGAAATTTTAATGATGCTCTTTTGTAAGACTCAACATTGATTTTTTTTCTAAAGAAACATGACTTTATGAGCCAGAAGAAACTTAATAGTTAATCCTGGTACTAGAAGGGATTCTGTGTCCCCACTTTGTGACCTGTATTCACAAGAGGACATGAAAATGGAAGAGAGTTATGCCATCTGAGGTTTTGCCTGACATGGTTTGAAAATAGAGTTCAATTCTGAGATGGAAATCTGGTATGCTGTAAGTTGCTTTATAACCCAAAAATTGCAAAAAAGCAAGAATGTTAGAAGTATTTAAAGTTAGCATTAAAAAAGTCATCATTAGAAATATTGAAACATAAGCAAACTTGATCATCTAGAAATGCTGTTTTTTAAAGATTTTTAAAGATTAAATCTGAAATACCTTTTTTCAAATTACCTCAAACTTGATTTTTACAGCATTTAAAAAAGAGATAAAACACTAACTGTTGGGATAACTTCTACAGTTCTTATTTAGCTTGATTGTAAATGAGTGCTGTAGATGACTGAGGTAGCAATTCAATTAGGAATCCAGAAAACACCTGTTTATTACCATAATTGCTGTTATTATGGCTCAACCTGAAAATTTCCAAGATAAAGATGTCAGAGTGTTAGGGTCCATCCAAACATATACACTCCTCTAAAGAAGCTGCTAATCTAAATAGGTAAAATACTGGGAGGAAAACAGAAATATTAGCCAATATTATTTTGAATGCAAAGAGCGTGTAACACCAAGAGGAAGCAGAATGCCAAGGCTACTCAAGAAACCAGTGTCAGAGCCAGGAATTGTTCTGACACCCTGAGAGCACATTCAGCGCAAAAGCATCCTTGTCCTCTGGAGAGTTATGATATAAAGAAGTTATTCTGAGTGATGAAAAAGGAAAAACGGAGGCTGTGTCTGTATGCCACTCCAGATCCAGGATTAGTTTCTTACAGTAATGAGATGGCTAAGTAATTCTGCAGGATTTCACCAAAGTAATCAAGTCCAGACATTCAGCCTTAAGACACTGATGGAGCCAAAGTCTTTGTTGTTATCAACGTACATAGTTAAACAGCAAGAAAGTAATGTGAAAAGTGCCTTCTGCTTGAGCTGCCACAATTCTTCCTGAAGCATGCCCTGGCTAGAAGTGCATTTGAGACAGTAGGGGTATTAAGATCCTTCCTGGTAAAAAGTTGCCAATGATGCTGGTGTGTATGTGCCCTTGGAGTGCCCAGCCTGTCAGCTGCAGCAGCTGCCGCTTCATTCATTATACATGAGGAGTCACAGGCAGCGTGAAGCACTGAAATTAATCCTGACAGAGTCATGAATAAAATGTAAATATATCTTGAGAAGGAAACATTTGCAAGGGAATTAAAAAGAAAAAAAAAAAGGAAAGAAAGAAAAAGGAAAAAAAGGAAAAAAGAGGAAAAAAGGGGGAAATGGATCAATTGTAGGAATGTAGGAGAATGAAGTCGTATACTCTGCAGGGTGAACACCTGTGTCTTCTTGCCTCATTTCATGCCACCAGGAAGCATACTCCAGGACTTCTCACACACATCACAGTGTGGCAGCTGCCTGGGGATATAAACACAGCAGCTCAACCCCTCCC
>VZRE01011299.1:386071-409913 GCA_013396775.1 Cephalopterus ornatus | reverse complement strand
CTGTATTTTGCTGTGGGGCACTGGGCTCTTCCCACCTGTGCAAGTGTTGAAATACAGCATTGTTAGGCTGAAGTGCTGCACACAGCCTACCTGGAGTCAGCAATGTTAATGTGTGGAAGCAGGTTCTTTGTAGGGGGTTTTGGTGCCCTATCTTCCCTATGGATGAGTCCCTCAGGTCCTTACTTTGAAGGGCTCGCACAGAGCGTGCATTGTGCCTGGGGAACTTCGGCCTCTGGAGGCGCCTGTGGCTGCAGCTGGGCTGTGGGCAGCATTGTGCTGGGTGCCTGTCAGCCACACTGCTTTGTGCAGCTCATCTGCAGGCAGGAGAAGGTTGCGTTATGCCTGCATTCCTCATGTGAGGCATTGGGATTATTTTCCTCCTTGTTGTGATTAGGTGCTACTTTGTCCTTTCCTTTTTTTTGTCTTGTCTTGACTGAGGTGAAATGAATCTGTCCCAGAGCTCCCCAGTGAGTTTTCCAAAGGGGCTCTGGGATGAACTTGTTAAGAGAGTTGCTGGTACTCTTTAAGTGCTGCTTGGGAACTCATAATCTGAAACATCGAAGTGTGGTTGTGCCTCTCTTAGCCTAGAGAGACCTTTCTTCTCAGTGTTACTGCTACTTTAACTTTTTAAATATCTTTTTGTATCTGGTCATAAGGTTGCAGTTTTTATATTGTGTCCTAGGAGACTCTCCCTCAAACTGACATGTTGTAGTTACTGTTTTTAAGGATGGCTACTGCTATCCTCGTAATGCACAGAGCTTGTATTTGTTTTCTTGTTTGTTGGCCGCTAAGAGTTTTACATAGTTGTATAGGGAGTTAGTGTCAGTCTACATACTACTTCAAGAATGTTCTTTGAGTAGTATGTTAAAGGGTTGAACGATATTTTGAAAATAGGCTGAGTAATCTGTCAAGATTAGCACCAAGTTTTCCCAGTAACCAACCCTGTCTGTAGAGGAGTTACAGAGCACAGAGTGGGTCTGTGTAGTTAGTGTATTTAAATACATGTCTTTCTCATGGGGTAATAAGTCCTTCTGTGGGCAGTAGATGCCATGTAGGCATCTTTTTAAAAGTGGAAAGGAAAACTGAAATTTTACAAACATTTATACAGATAACATACAAATAGTCAGCTTTTTCTATTGAGGACAACACTAGATTTATTACTCCTCTTTTTTTGTTATTCTTTTTTCTTTTGGCAGAACCTGCCTCAGTGAATTCATTTAGGTGTGAACCAGTTGCCAAGCAGCCTTTCCTAATGCTGAAATGGAAATGTCCTTCTGGTAACAGCTCTGGCTTCAAAATTATAATATCTAATATAAATAATTCAAAGAAAAATGAAGAAGACGCTCCACCCTGCATGGGAGAAGGCTCAGAGGAAACCTTCCAAACAAAATCTTTAGATTATTTCAGCACCTATAATGTTACTATCGTAACTGTGTCAAATGATTCTGAAAGCTCTCCAGTGTACGGGGTGTGTCACACAAGCATTACTGGTAAGCATTGAGATTTGAGACTGAAAGATATTTGTAGGACAAAAATATTAACTTCATGGTTACAGAATGCCAAACTCGGTATGCAGTATGTTATGAACCTACAGATTATGAATAAAACACTACATTATTGCAGAGTTTAATGTGATGCATAATAAATACGCATTATATGAACAGCATCAGTATTACAGAATTTTCTTGTTTGGAGAATTTCTATCAGTCCTTAACATGCTAAAAAATATTTTTGTTGATAGATCCACCTCATCCAAGTGAAGCTCCTTCAGTCAAGATAGTCAGTCACAGCTCATTCTCCGTTGAATTCTCTGATTTTGATTCATTGTATGGTCCATTAAAAGCCTATGCAGTAATGATCACAACAGGACAAGGTAAGATGTTATGACATTATCTTTAGCTGTGTGAAACAATTTATCAGATGGCATTATGTTTTAGACTCTAAATAGATGTTAAATGGACAGAGAAAAAGCTGACTCAGTATTTTCAATCACCTTTCAGAAATCATGTTTGCTTTGTCAGATCACTCCTTGTTTCCAGAAGGCCCGTTTTCACTCCGTCTTTTCTTTCCTGACTTATCCTTGTACATAAGTCTCATATGTACTGCCCCTGTGCTGTTGTCAAACTGATTTGCCAGTGATTCCCTTCCTCAAGATGGTGTAGTATCCTTTCTTCCTTCTCCCAGAATAATTGTCACAGCAGCTAACACAAGCAGCTTTGGAACTTGGAATGTTTTTCCCCTCCTTTCTTCAGCTGGAAGATGTCTGCAGTAAGATCTTAAAAAGAAGAGGGCTTTCCTCCTGATTTTACTTAAAACACTTTTAACTGAGAGAGAGGTGGGATGCAGGTGGAAGGCTTGAACAGTATTGACAACATTAATGCTGTGGGAGGTTGAATGCCACAGAAAATGAGAGAGTAGTCTGTCAAACTTGTGTCTTTAAAGCATCAAAACTGAGAAATATCTTTAATTGGTGAATGTCTAGTGATGAAGCATTAAATTAAGGAACTTACCTTTGCAGCATAGTTGAACAACTTTTCATTTCTGCCAGTGCACTGAAGGAATAAAGCACCTGATGGAGATAATTTCTGCCAAGTGGGATTTGACATTCATGCTTATCCTTTGTCATAACACTGGAAATTCATCTTGCAGAATTTTGACCGTAGATCTTTCTTCTATGGTTTTCCATACAATACATGTGCAAGAAATGGTTGTGTGTATGTCTGTGTGTATATATATATATATATATTATACATAGAAATTTTCTGCACTGATGTTATATGTGTATGTACATATATATCCCATCAGGGCAGAAAACTCCTATTTTTCACACTCGTACTCAGCTGCCACAGAGTTGCTGGTTTGAATGCCAGTTTCTTGCATGCAGCTCTGCTTGTACTTTCAGCCAATCCTGGTCAGTCGTGATGAGATTCAGTGCATTCTTCTCTAACTGTAAGGTATTCAAGGAGAGAAATAAGGGAGGAAGGTTGCCTGCCCTTACGATGTAGAGTGAGTGCTTTGGTAGGAGCAGAAAATAGCCTTACAGCCAAGCATTCCTTCAGCTGTATAGTGTTGAATTAGCACAAATATTCTTGAGATGTGTTTCTCTGTTCTAAAACAGACATCATTGCCTTTAGGATAGACAGAGGGGACTTTATTGGGTAAGTTGGGTAAGGAATAGTGTCTAAGGTTGTTTTAGGATGATATCCAAGACAAGGTGCTGCAGGTATAACCTGGGATGTACATCCTGTTGGAATTGAAACTAGGGACAAGACAGGACATAAAACGTATCTTGGGTAGTATTGAACACACATTTCAAGGCAACTCAGTTAATTGCACCCTCATCTGCTTTTAATGAAGCCAAGCCAGTGCTTTAGAAGAGTTGTCTTGCACCCTGTTCCTGCACAGTCACAGTTGATAGGAGCTTTGCTGCTGGTGACAGTGAGCCACCAGCTCACGGGTGTCAGATCAACCCTTGTTTCTACACAACTCGACAAAACTTATTAGAGCTTTTCCCCCTTTCAGAGCTCCCGCAAGGCTTCTCCTTTTTAAAGATGAATTCAATACTCTATCTGCTATTAGGAGAAGCTTTAGGCTTTGTAAAAGCAGTCACTAGAGAGCAGTGTATGCAAACCTCAGTCAAATGAGCGAGATTCTTCATTCCCCTCAACACTGTGAATATTTGTGTCAGTTTGCTTGCTCTTGAGTTGTTGGACAACTGGTAGATTGAGTTTGTTTATTACCTCCTAGGTTATATGTGCCTCAGCTGTATAATTGCTTCACGTTTCTAAGGTTCATCTTCTAGAACACATACTGTGAAAAGGTGCTGTTCTGTGAACGGTGTCCTGTTGGGCGCTGCTCACTGCAGTAGCCTGTTTTTAGTCTTCTGAAAAGGAAACTGTTCTGATCACCATTTTGTCCAGTGCTTGTCTATGTCAAGAAAAGGCAGAAATTAACTCTTCAGTTTCTCAGGGTTTAGGTGTGAGACTTCTTGTAAGACAGAACAAGGTCAGGACAAGTTTAGTGTCACCCTGAATGAGGCTTGATGCTATTTGGGGAGCACAATGTTACCAAATACCTATTGACTTTTTCTACAACATTTGCATCGTTGTCTCTACATATGATAGTTGATAGAACATGTACAGATATAGCTTACTTGGCTAGTGAATGGGGCACCAGGTTCCACCACTAATGTACCTTTACACAGAAGCTCCGCCCTACGTGGTAGAAGTAAAACCAAAAGCAGATTCAAACAAGTAACACTGGGAAGTAGGGAGGTAGGGCAGTAGATTGCACTGCAGTAGAAGAGATTTCTGGGATTGCCTTTCATCTCGGGCAGTAGGTATGGAGTAATGTCAGCTGTGGTTAATGCGATCATCTCAGCCATTATGCCAATTGATATAAAACCAGTGGATGATGTATATACCTCATATATCCTTGTTTTTTCCTGAAGGTTATGAGTCTTTGAAGTCTAAATTGAACAACACATACAAAGATTTCAAGAAGAAGAAGACAACTACCTATGTTACATATGTCATAGAAACAGAGCAGGCAGAATCACCTTCTCTCCATTCTCAGAATGGTAAAAACATCGTTAATGTAGGCAAGGGAAACACAATGTATGGCTACGAAAATGGACCATTGATTCCACTTCTTTCATACAGGTATTTATTTCAAATCACTGTTTTGTTAAGTTTTATGAAATTGAAATCTAAAAGATCACTTAATAAAAAGATTACAGATCTTGCTTAAGGCTGTTAAAGGTACCTCTAATGTACCTGTTTTGTTTTGTTTTTTTTTCCTCTCTTGTCAACAGGGCATGTGTTGCAGGTTTCACTAATATAACCTTTATGGCCAACGTGATTGAGGGGGAAGATAGTTATGTATCATTTTCACCCTGTTCTGAACCGGTTTTACTACCCCAGGATCCAGGTATAGTTAATGTCAAATACAGGACTGGCGGCTTGGCACATAGACAGCGTATGGAGATTGCTTAATTATGGCAAGTTTCATAATACCAAAACACCTGTTGGTTTCTCTGTATGAAATGTTTCTAGCTTTGCAGTGACACTGCTCTGTAAATTCATACCTTGCTAGTTCTGCAGGTGATCCCTTTTTAACATGTATGACTTCCACTGCGGGAGTAGCCAAAAGCTGTGCTAGTCAAAGGGGTTGGATGGCACAGTGTGAGACTTTGGTACAGCAACAAGTAGCAAAAAGAAACTGATATTCTAACAGTTCTGGTAAACTAGAAGCAGGTGTATTGGAATGCACATACTGGTCCCTTGATCCCAATTTTCTATTAATTTATCATCATCTTTTTATTATTCTTACTGAGGTTTCAATACTGGTACTGCCAAAGGACGCAGTAAAGACATAACATTTAGTAGAGTGGAGCATGCTCTGTCACTTGTAAGGTTCTCCTGTAGTATAATGATTGAGTTAGATCATTACTGAAGAGGTAATGAGTAATACTTGTTCTCTTTTATCAGGTGTTATTGCTGGAGTGGTTATTGGATGCCTTTTGGCTATATTTGCTGTAGTCGCTATAGGGGGTTTCATATTCTGGAGAAGGAGAAGGTAATGTATGTTTATTGTATTGATTGTGTTGAGGAACCACCAGTATTTGACTTCTCTATCTCTCTCTGTTTTATACACCTCTGTCATGATGCTTTAAAATCCATTGTATTAAAAATGTTGTTTGTATGTTACAGATTAGAATTGAAGTATCAAACCAGTTGTTAAATCACTTTGTTTAACCCCATAGTTACAAAATAATGAGTTCAGAAGAGCTAAACAAAATGAATCTTAATTGATAGAATAGAGTCATAGAATGGCTTGGGTTAGAAGGGACCTTAAAGATTGTCTCCAGTCCCTCTGCCATGGGCAGGGACACGTTTCCACCAGGCCAGGTTACTCAAATCCCCATCTAACCTGGCACTGAACACTGCCAGAGCTGGGGCATCCACAACTTCTTTGGGCAACCTGTTCTAGTACCTCCCCATTCAGGCATGCTGATGAAATCATTCACTTAGAAATGAGCAAACATGACAAATTATTGTGCTAAAAGGCATATGTAATTGTATCCTAAATGGTTTGATTTTAAGTTTTCCATTACTATGCTTTTTAAATCCCTGTCACATGAAACTTCCATTTTGGAATTTCCAGAAGCTGATGGGTTGCCTAAGATTTGAGCTGGTCTCTCCATTTCCAAATAATCTGGGATGTAAGAGTCCACAAAGGCTTTTTTCTGCTTCTGATCATGTAGTTCTCCTGAGATATTACCTAGCAATGCCGGTACTCATTGTCCTGTACTGTACAGTACTCAGATGTACTTATTCCACCAAAATATGTGCTTTATGTTCAGGCTTTATACTCTGGTTCCAACAGAAAGAAACAGTCCTCTTGAACAGCATCATCACCAAATAAAGGATGAAGTGTTTTATTCTTATTCCAGGTGTAAGGTTTGCCTCAGGAGTTTGGGGTTTTTTTTCACAGAATGAGATGTTTTAAAAGAAATTGTTCTCAGCAGGCACAGCTACAGGAAGTAGCTGTTGTCAGAAATCTCATATGCATTCTATTAAATACTACTGTGAACCTATTGTGTTGTTTTCTTTTGCCTTACAGGAAAGATAAAAGAAATACTGAAGTGTCCTTTTCTCCAATTAAGTAAGTCCATATCCCTTCACATGTTGTTTTTTTGAGATCAGTGATATTTGCAATAATTATTCTGAACCCAGATAGTTGTTTTCTGTGCAGTTTTATATACAATTTTGAAGGATTAATTCCTCGTGAAATTTAAAGACCCCAGCCTGCAGACTGAAAATAATCATACTGATTAAGACTTCTAGAGCCACTGCAGAGATTTGAGTGTTCAGTTCATGAATCACCATTAGACATACGAATGCTCCACATGGTGTTGAAAAACAGGATGTTTGAATGAAACACGGGCTTTGTGGACACTGAGGGAACAAACCAAATTGTTGGTAAAGTGCACATAGGCAAAATGAGCACTGTGACCTGAATTTTTTCTATTGTTTGTGACTCCTGTGTGCTGAGCCATTAACTCAGATAATGTTGTGATTGTAAAAGCTGACCATGGGGGAGTAACCATAGTAAATTGGAAGTCACAGGCAGTGCAATTGAACCACATTGTTGATTCTTGCACCCCTTTTTGGGCTGATGGAAAGGCACAGCCAGAGCATCCCATGAAATGCCACCTGTGTAGACTTTGATAGTTGACATAAAATACACCAGAGAATGGGGCCAATCCAGTGGGAGTAAGTGGCTGACTGACACCTTCTGCAATGTTCCTCTCCTGAAGGATGTACTATTCTCTCCTTGGTTTAACGGAGCAGTTATGTGCTATGCTTGATACCCTGTCCCCTGTAAATGCACAGTTTTGTGGCTGCAACTAACAGTCATGCTTTAATTCTTAGATTCACATAGTGAAAAATACAACTGCATGTGTCTAATCAGCCTTTTTTTCTTCTCCCCTCCCTCCCCTGAAGGGTCAAGAAGTAAGTAAAGCACACTTTCTAACACATTGACTGATTGAATTCATGGTTTCTTGACCTAACGCCAGTTGCTGATAGATGGCTCTTCTCATTTTAGATCAAAAATGATTAAAGTGGAGAACTTTGAGTCCTACTTTAAGAAGCAGCAAGCTGACTCCAACTGTGGTTTTGCAGAAGAGTATGAGGTATGTGTCCTCAGTGGAGAGAGCTTCATGACAAATAGTTTTTGAAAGTCAAATCGACTTTCCTGTGGAGCATACAGAAGGCTTACTGAAGGGAAAGAGAAGGATCCTTTATTATAGAGACTGTTAAACTGTATGTATAGCCTTCCCTTCCCTTATGCAGCTCCAAATTTAGTTGAAGTGCATGATAAATACTTGATGTCCTGAATTACTGTCGCTACCTGTGAGCTTACAGCATGCCCTGCTGGTCAGAGCTCTCACCAGAGACAGGACCTCCCGAGTCCTTGCCCTAGTCACCCTGCAGAGTTAGCTTGGGGGATGCTATTTAACTTTCACACTTCTTTTTTCTCATCTTGGAGGTTTTTTAATATACAGCAAGAGAGGTCTCTTGCTAATTTCACTGACTTCTTCAGTGTGTAGGTGTGATTTGCAAACCACACCTGTAAATAGCTCAAAGGAGCAGTCAGAGAAACAGCAATTATGATTTGCTTACTGACCATAAATATTTTTCTATGACATGTGCTAAAGCTCAGTTGTTTCAAGGTACAAAGGACAGGAAGGAATTGTCAGGAAGGATTCTGTGTTGTCATGTGTGCTGTTAAAGAATTAAGGGGTTTTTTTCTCATCTCCTTGAAGTTTTTAATTGACTTTATTCTTCAAATTCTTTCTGAGACTGTATTTTACAGGCTGGTGCTCCACCTTGCCGTCCTTCAGTCTGTTCATTATGTGTTTGCTTGCTTTCTTCCTGTAATGTCTGTAAAGCTTATGCAAAGTAGTTCAGTGCCTTGGGTCCAGAACTAGTGTGCCATTGATATCAGTGTTGTCTTTTGACAAAACTGTTTCCAGTCTTTTAAAGCCCATCTCTGGTTTTTAAACACACTACAATTCCTACATTCTGGAGGAAATCCCTTCTCTATCAGGTTTGCCACTGTCACCCTCCCACCCTGTAATAAGATGATTTTTATTGTCATTTATCCCAGTTTAACGTGCCTGCTTTTACAGCACGGACCATGAGTGTTTGGAGTATTTGTCTGTCATGTGTTTCTGTGTGATTCTGAACCAGGACCAGGAGCTCATGAATCCTTCTTTTATTGTAGGAACTCAAGTCTGCTGGTGTTCATCAGCCCAAATTTGCTGCTGAACTACCTGAGAACAGGGGAAAAAATAGATATAACAATGTCTTACCATGTGAGTTACTCTCTTTGGTTTTGCATCTTCTACTGGTTGAACGTTTAGGTGAAAACCTTTGGTTTGGCTAATCTGGCTCTAACAGTACCCAGAGGTTTCAAGTGTTGTCAGTTTCCAAAGGATTGAATTTGAGTTGTTGCTTTCCCAAAATCACCGCATGAGCAAACCTGAAAGAGCTTTCCCTCAAGGATGTTTCTTAAGAAAACTCCTTGAAAGAACTTTCCCTTAATTAAATAACTTTCATTTTCCATTTGTGAGAAACGTGCAGTCCAAGTTGAAAACACAAGAGGATAACAGTTGACCACAGACAGATATACAGGCAGAGCTGTGAGAAATATAAGACAAGCTTTGCAGGTGAACGAAGAGTCTTAAGCACTGCCAAGCTGCCCGTGGGCATCCCAATGTAGCAGAGTGTAAGAAGGAATTGAAAGGTGAACAGTGATGGTTACTTACGGATGCTTTGGAGGAAAAACATGAGCTGCAATGGCAGCAGGAGACAAGTTACTTTTTTTTTATCCAGTAATTAAAACTGTGGTAAATTTTTTGTTGGATTAAAAATATATAAATGGGCAAAACCATACCATGTTTAAAAACGAAATAAACTGTGCTGAGTATTCTGAGTGTTTATCCTGGCCACTCATTTTTCTGAAGGCTTTCATTATGAAAGTACTCTAGTTATGATTTCTGAAGTTCTATTCTTATTCTTAAAATGCACATTGTTCCAAAACACCCCTTTATTTGGAAACCATTCATTAGATAAACAGTATTTTGGTGAAAGGTTCCAGTTCTAAAATTCATAATTGTCTTTTGCTTTTTTCCTTCTGCAGATGATATTTCTCGTGTTAAACTTTCAAATGAAAGCTCTGGAACTGGAGATTATATTAATGCAAACTATATGCCTGTAAGTTGCTTCGTTAGCTGAAATGAAATATAATGTGTATTTTTCTGATGTAGGCTTAGCAGCTTTTAATGATATTTAAAATCAGTTTTTCTGTCTCACTGATGCACATTTGTGTGCATATATATGTTGATTATGATTTTTTTCTTCTTAGGGCTATAACTCAAAGAAGGCATTTATTGCTGCACAGGGTCCTTTACCCAATACTATAGATGACTTCTGGCAAATGATTTGGGAAAAGAATATCTACTCTATTGTTATGTTGACAAAATGTATGGAACAAGCTCGGGTATGTTTTTATCAAACCTAAACTGTCTCTTGATGGCATCTGGATCCCTTCTAATTTTGTAGTAGTTTGGAGACTGACCACTTTCTTTTAACAACCATCCTCTTGGTGGAAGACTGTTTTCTAAATCAAATAAGCACAACTTTTTTTTTTTTTTTTTAGCTTTTTTTCCCATTTCCTTATCTGCTGACTACTGGAATAGATTGCCTCAGGAGAGTTGTGGAATTGCTGTCTTTAAGGGTGGGCTCTTCTCTCTAAAGAATGATTTTGGTAGAGCTTCTCTTGCTCTGGAATAGCCCTTGAGAAGGGTGATGTGCTTTCTAGCCCTTCTTCAGGTGGTGTGTTATTTAAAACTAAGAGTCAGTTGCTTCGTTGCCATGTGTAATGTGTCTAACTTTGGAACTCTGTTCTTAGACAAAATGTGAGCAGTACTGGCCAGACAAGCAATCCAAGACCTACGGTGACATTATGGTGACAATGGTCTCAGAAATTGTCCTCCCGGAATGGACAATAAGGGACTTCACTGTAGAAAAGGTGAGTACTGACTTGGTTGTTAGTTGTTAGTATATAAAATAACTGTATGCTTATGCAGATACTTGTAATATCTGCTGGACTGAACAATTAGCCCCATCAGCAAATACAATGCAGCAGATACGAGCTCAGAGTAAAGTCAAAGGAAAAGAAAATTATTTCAAAGTATTCCCTACTGTAGTGGAAGGAAGAGGGAAACTGGACTATCATTGATCCAAATTCCTGCACTTTTATAACAAGCATCTTTATTGAAGCTGAGCTTGGCCTAGTACATATGGCAGGCAGCCCCTACTGTTGCTCCTCTGAAGCCAGTTTTCATTGTCTTGTGGGTTTGTTGTTTGTTTGGTTTGGTTTGTTTTTTAATGTATATTCCTGTAGTCCAACACACCAGAGAGCCACACAGTGCGGCAGTTCCATTTCACCTCCTGGCCAGATCACGGAGTGCCAGAGACAACAGACCTTCTCATCGACTTCAGACACCTTGTTCATCAGTACAACAGTCAAAATCCAATTGACTCTCCTACTCTGGTGCACTGCAGGTAGGAAGAATGTGTTTCTGTTAGACATGCTTTTATCTTGTGGCTTTTTTATGATCAATTTTTTTTCAATGGGATTAAAAACAAAATAAGTTTCCTTGCTTAAAGACATGGGCCAAATTAAAACCTTTGCCCTGTGCTCCAAAAACTAGCAGTGCTAATGTACGTAGCAAAGTAAGTGATACAAAATTTCGATAGAACGTCTCCTAGCCTGGAAAACTTAGCTGAAAAAGTTGTCCTTTCAAGTGCTTTTCAATATAATCTTGTGCCTGTGCAAGGCTGAGAAGCCCAGAAGCAGATCCCGCCTTCCTCTTGGTGGTGGTAAGAGCCACCCCTCTGGGCTGCCGAGACTTTTATTACCCGTGCCACTGAAATAATAGGAGGCATCGTACCGTTTTCACTGGCTTTTCGTCAGACCAGGAGGGAGCAGGTGGTTGGTAGAAAGCAGTAAATAGCCTCCCCATGTCATTGCAGTGCTGGTGTCGGGAGGACAGGGACGTTCATCGCCATTGACCGCCTGATTCAGCAGATGGAGATGGAGAACACTGTGGATGTGTACGGAGTGGTGTACGACCTCCGCATGCACCGGCCTTTAATGGTGCAAACCGAGGTGAGGCTGTCTTGGACCCAGCAGCACACTTTTCAAGTGTGCACAATAATCCAGGAAGCATGGACTCAAGATGTAGCTTAGAACTATAGGAAGATAAGATGTTAAGGAGTTAAAATTGCTCTTTATTTAACTTCCCTCCTTCTTGCTCCATCTCTTCCCGCAAAAGCAGTCATAACCAGGGTCCACTGTACATCCAAGCAAGAGTACTTTGTAGGACTGGCATTTGCAGCTGGAAAGAATCAAATCCCAAAGCAGACTTTTTTTTGCAGCTTGTTTTACCCATGTGGGTTTTATCCTTTAGCTGTGAGCCAGAATTATCTTGAGTTAGGTTGTCTCGATGTGTATCTTTTCTTTTGTGTTCTGCAGGAATACAAGTGTTCCTGCTGAAATTATCACTTTGATCCAAAAAGATGTGTGAACTAACTCAGGCTGATTTGAAAAAGGTTGTAAAATCTCCATCATGAAAGTCTTTTAGGGGAGGGCATTAGGCATGACAATAAACTTGATCCTAGTTTTATATGGGGATGTTGGTCAGGTGACGTCATGACGTCCCTTCCACCTCTATTTTCTATGAACTACACACACAAGTTCTAAAACATACTCTGTGATAACATTCAGTGCAGTGCCAAAACCTACATTCAAAAGCAGAATTACTTTGAAAATCAGAAGTTTTCTAGAAATGCATTACCTTCTCTTTTTCTCCTATCAGGACCAGTACGTCTTCCTAAACCAGTGTGTTATGGATATTATTAGATGCCAGAGGGAGAAGAAAACTGATCTTATTTACCAAAACATGACAGCAATGGCAATCTATGAAAATTTCACACCTGGGCCAGGCTTCGGGAAGGCCAATGGCTACCACACATAGTCCAGCAGGAGTGCAGTTTCTCCAGGAGGTGTTACCTGCCCATAGGAGAGGGACATGTTCTCCTCATGTTTTCTGGGATTGTATGCTGTGTCTCATGTCTGGCTTCTCCAGTTCTGTCTGCATTCAAAGAAGCGATCTACAGGAGGAAAAACACAATGCTGTCAGGAGCCGCAGGTTGATGTTAAAAAGAAAAAAACAACACAAGCAAAACTGTTTGAAGTTAACAGAGGAATCTTGCTTTTTTTCTTGGGAATTTAACAGTACTGATAGGTGAAATAGCATTTGCAGTATGAACAGTGAACTAGAATTTAAATATTAAAATAATAACACAAGCTTTTTATTACAATTTTATATGATTTCATTTACAGACACCAGGCTTGTGAGCTGTTTTAATATATTTAATTATAAGTTTCAGGAACATATTTTATCTACTGTATCTGGTTACTTAGTTAATAGATATGTGCCTCTGTGATCTATTTTTTCTGTGTTCCTTTTTATTTAAAAAGGAGTACAAACGGCTCCTTCAAATGGACATTTATACTTGGAGATTGTGCCTTTTCTAGTTGCTACTCTAGAAAAAAAAAAACAGCAGAGATTCTATTTTTGTATGAAACTCTTAATGAGAACACAGATTTTTAAATAAGGCTTATGTCAAACTTCACTGTAGTTGCACTGTTGGCAGGACTCTCCAGAAGTTTGGAGGTGAGCTTTGTTTTTGCATTTCAGCATGAATATCCCCTGCCTTAATGTTTTGGTGCCTCTGCCAGAGGAAAAGGAGTGTGGTCTGTCACTCCGAGCTTTAACTGTAGAAAAAACCCAGAGACAGTGAATCTGTGAATGTGTGCGTGAGGGGGTGTGTGTGGGTGTGTATGAAGGACAGAATAGCTCCTCCCTGTTCCTGGCTGATATTTCTGTTTTTATACAATTTATAATGATTTATTTAAAGGTGCAATATATGATTTACTGAATAATGCTCACTCTATTCTAATAGAGTTTTTCTCAGGTTGGTGTCTTTTTATCGTTGTTTTTCCTCAAATATATAAATCTGTGAAAATGTTGAAACTAAGGTTCCAAGTGTTTAAGCACTCCCAAATGATTGACTGGCTTTACTGTTTCTACCAAAACACATTGTACAAAATTCTGCTGTAAAGACAAATTTCTCGGTTGTTTTAGCCATTCGAAACTGAGACATGTCTTACCTGCCTGCATCTCACTGATCCAATGTAATTGTTTTATAATTACTTGCAATGTACTGCTGCTGTTGTTTTAACTGGTCCTTTTAGAAACAGAACAAGCAAGCAGAAATCCTCCAGTTGTTGATTTCACAAGTCAAGGATCAGATTGGATTTATTTTGCTGGTACATAACTGTTAGACTTAGAAAGGCATTACCAATGAAGGACTTAAGTAGCTTGGGGTGCGGGGGGAGGGTGTGTTTTTTGGTCTTCGGATCATTGCACTGGTTGCATTGCAGATGAATATGAAGTTGATGAATAATGCTATAGAATAGCTATAAAGCGGTGAAAAATCTTATGAAGGTTTAATAACCAGAGTCCCTGGTATTCTGCTGCTTTTTTTTTTTTGTTTTGGGGTTTTTTTTCTTTGTTTTAGTAGACTTGTCAAAAAAAGCTGCAGATGCTAAGAGCGTATGTGGCTTTACAGTGGAACCTGGCAACCTCACAGGATCCAATGTCAGCTGAAGGAAAATGTAGGAATTCCTGGTGCACAACTGTAACTTTACAAATATCCTGAGGAATTCTTTACAACCTGGTGTGAAACTGTGGTGTGCTGTGTGAGCAAAACTGGAGAAGAGGACACAGTGCAGTTCAGCTTTTGGTTGTTTGTTTTTGGAGTTTTGTTTATTTTGGTTAAATTTATTATATATATATATATTTTTTTTTTTTAGCAGCCACTTGTGGGTTCTTGAATATATTTTTTTCTCTCTTTCTCTGAAATACTTTAAAAGAAAGCCAACAAAACAAGAAAACCTACCATGAGGTTAATGATCCTGCCAGCTCCATCCAAACTGGCTGTCCACACAGTGGGTCTCTTACCCATATTCTTCCTAAGCTGCTGTCAGTTGACAAACAAAGATAAACCACTTGGACCAAACAGAACCATTCCAAAGGAACTGGGAGGGAGGAAAGTCTGCCCCTTACAGTCATGTTGTTTTTTTTTTTAACTCTCTTACTCTTTTAGTTACAGTGCATCTGTGCAGAGCACAGACCCAGTATTCGTTATTCCAGGTCTCCCAAGAACTTGCTGCCTTAGGGTGGTGAATGCTGTCTTGCTTCTGAAGGCCCTTGTTGTGTATAGCACAGAGGGAGAGGGAGATCAGTTTTCCACGCTAGATGATGCTGATTTCATAATATTGCAGCAGAACATCAGAAAACTAGCTAGAACAGTAACTGGTTTTGCCTGACCACTGCCCAGATCCTCTTACAGAAAATAGCCGGATCTGTCCCATTATTTTGGTGTTGGAAGCAGACATCAGATTCTCACTTGTGGCATCATCTAATGGGTATCCATTTTAAATAAAGGTGCATGCATGTGTTTTCCCAAAACCAACTCATTGTGAGAAGAGGCTGAAGGTTGAAGTAAATGACCTGTTGATCCCATGTTGGTAGGTGGAAAAAGTTGGTAAGGCTTAAAATGTTGTAAAGATAAAGTTGGGCGTAGTGTCAATGTGGAAAAAGTTGGACCTGCCTTATAGGATGTCTCTGCAGGAAGAGGAGGAGCACAGGTAATGCCTCCACTACTTTGTGGATCTGTTTTGGTCAAGATGAGTTGAATTCCTGCAATTATTTTCTCCCTGCCCTCTGATGTTCTTTGTGTTATAATTGCTGAGATCTGTCTCTTTGGTCAGTGTCTTCTGTTGCTGTTGATTATCTAAAGCTATCCACTGAAAGCTCCACTGTCTGACAATTACATCTCCTGCGTTTTTGTTCTACTTTTTTTTCCCATTTGGGGCCTGCTTAAGAAGGGAAAAGTTGATATGTTTCAAATAAGTGACTGTTGAATATCATGAAACGATGTACAAATTTTGTTGTTTTCGTATTTGTTGTACAGGAAATTTCCGCACATTATAATGTTTTTAATGGTTTGATTTGTTTTTAAAGATATAAAATAACAATTAAAAAGCATCATCCTAGAACACTTTCTGTCTTATTTTTCCTTTATTGGGGTTTTCTTTTTAGTTCCTTTTGAATAAAATGAATTTCCTAAAGTTTCATTTAGAAGGGCTTTATAATAAATAAGGAAAGTGGGCTCCCATCCTCCGGAGTGGCCCTTGTGTATTACAGTCACTGGAGCTCCTTGCAAGGCTGTAGTCTGTCATTCAGACTTGCCTGGCAGGACCTGGGTCTGATGTTAATGTGTCCTGGCACTTGGTGGATTCCAGGTAAAGGAACAGGACTGTCATCCAAGGTCCATCCAAAGATTTCCATTCACTGAAATAGCCTTGAGGGAAGACCAGCGTTTCTAGGACTAATTTACTTTCAGAGGAACAAGAGTGAGGATTTTTCAGTCCCTTTAACATGTTCTGTTGTTGGGAGGTGATAGAAGGGGATGCAGAAATACCTATTTTATTAATGTTATAGCTGGCTGCTTGATTACAGATTCCCTGTCTGTAGATGCATATAATATTATCTCAGTTAAGTTTTTTCTCCTAAATTTTTTAGGTTCCATTCCTGGCTGCCATCTGAATCATTCCCAAGGAGGATCACATGCCTGGAGGGTGATACTGGCATTCAGCAGCTCTCCAGTTCATCATGGGGTGCTGACACTTAACTGTAAAATCTTGTGATCCTCCATGGTAACTTCTGTGTTTTCTGAAGTGACTGGATGGTGAGATGGGAAGAGCAAAGTGTGATTGTCTCATCATATTTTAGTGGGGGCATGTGCTCAGCCACATGATGTTGTCTGAGTGCTCTTGGTGAGACTTGTGTGGCAAAAGAGAAGCTGTGACAAAGAACCCGTAGGACCTGCAGCAGCTAACCAACACTGCCAGGGGTAATCAGCCTCAGGGAGACTTTTAGGAAGCAAAATTCCTCGCCTTTTTTTTTTTTTCATTTTTTCCTGAAAGTACAAAGGTTTGAGATATTAGAACTTCAGTAAAGCCAACTGTTCTGGTTGTCATTTGGAGTGTTAATCTGTTCGGGTGGGTAAAGTTGAACCCGTATATCTGGAAATCACATTCTGTACCTGGTCTTGTGATGCATTAGTTCTAATGCCTTTGACCTCCACCTCTTTAATCTCAGAGAGGAGAGGACATAATGTTTCTGTCCTGTTCTTCATTTGTTGATGCTGCCCTTGCCTGCCCTTCCTGGCTGGGAGTTACCAGGTAGCAAGTGGAGTTTGGAGATGAACAGATGTGGATGTTTTTGTGGAAGAGGGTCAGAAATGGGAGCTTGGAAGGGAAGGACACCTGAAAACTTTGCACACTGTGCTTTTCTGAAGGAAAAAGAAAAAGCCTAGGTCTTAACAGCTCCTGGTTGTTTTGAGTAAAAACTAATTTAAAAATGCAGATGTAAGCACTTTGGTCTAGGGCCAGAATGAGGGGTAAGTAAAGATCAGCAGTTAACTTGCTTCTGAGGTAGGCAGGTACAGTGTTCTCCCGCTTCTCATACCCACCAGAGAATTTACTGTACTTCCTTTTCTCAGTTACTGTGGCACTGCTGCAGAGAGTTCCTTTTAGCTCTTCATGTAAGACCTCGTGGTGTTGAAACCTCTGGCTGCAAAACTGTTCCATTTTCAGCACTTTGCAGAAGTGTTTAAGGAGTTGCAACCAAAGTGCCTCTCTCCAATCTTGTGCTTTGTTCCATTCTCTCTACCCTTGGACTTGGCAAACCCTTTGCCCCTGCCAGCCTCCTGCCTGCGAGGGAAGAGGAGGCAAATGAAGCAGAAAACCTGAGTTTGAAGCACCAGGAGGAGCTGCTTCCTACCTGCATTGCTGGCTGAAGGGAAGGAGCTCTTAATACATCTTACATGGGGGAGAAACTGAAAGCCCCTCTCAGACTGTTTCTCAGATGTGAAGAAAAAGATTAAGGATCCAGGCCTGTTCTTCTTTGTCCCTGGTACTTAGCAGAGCCCCATTTATTAATTCAAGTTCCTTTCCCTGGAGTTATTTCATTATAAATTAATAGACATAATTTCCTGACAGCAAGAAGAAAAGCTAACAAATTATCCCCTCTTGCTGAGAAAAGATAGTCAAGTTTGATCTCAAGTGAGTTATTTTAATTTGCATTTTACCTCCAGCTTTCCAAATAATCAGGGGAAAAAACAGATTCCTTGGAACAATGTTCTGGGTGTAGTGCTAATGTCTCATGGACATCCCTAGTATGTTAATGGTGCTTACAAGAAGTTTGTTAGAGACACGAGGGCTGTGTGCTGGGGTCAGAGCGCTCTTCACACACTGTGCCACGTTTCTGCCCTTGTTTCACTGCAGGGTAGGATGGACAGGAAGACATGTATCCTCTGTAAGAGATTTCTGGACTTGTTTTGGGTTTTTTTCTGGCACTTTTTTGATGTGGTGTTTCTAGAGTAGGGAATATTCTATCAGAAGGAAAACAGACTTTCTGATAAAGACCGATCTAATGTCAACTCTGATTAAGGTATGTATCTACATAGAAGGTGATTGCTGTCAACTCCAGAAAGAAAATACATCCTGTTCATTTCTGTTTTAAGCCTCCAGATGGCACATGATACCAATGTTCTTTCCAGGGAAAACTTCCCCTGCCAGGCTGCTCCTTTTTCACCTCCTTCCCAGATTCCGATCATCTCCCTCCACCCCATGAGCTATTTCCCGTTTCTTCTCCCTACACTGTAGCTGCAAAGCCTGTCCCCTCCAGTCCTGCCTAGTTCTTCCTCCAGCTCTTGCCCATGTCAGTCATTAAGTCCAGGCCACTGTGCCTATGAATGGCTGGCTGCCTTTTCCACAGGGATATATAGTGTTGTTCACCTGATCAGATGACTTTTTTCCAGAAAGTCTTAAGCTCAGCAATAGCTGGGTAACACCAAATAATCCTTTGCTTCCTTGGGAAGGGCTCTTACCCTTCAGTCTGTTGATACCTAGGCATTTTCTGATGGTGTATGTAGTCCAAGGTGTAAGGGCTCTGGCTGGGATGAGCCTGGCGCTGGTTGTTCAGCTTTCCGGGCTGTGTTTTCTTTTCCCAGCCTATCGGTCTGCTCCACAGCTGTTCCCAGCAATAATGGATTTATAGGCTTGCTGAACACAGTGCAGATACATCTGATGTGCTTGCTTATACTGCTCAATATGAGTAAAAGTTAAAAGTCTGTTTCAGTCAAGTGCTCTGTTTATGTGTATGTGTGTGTGTATGTAACACTGTGATTTTTCCCTACCTTTCTCTGCACAGGTCCTTAGGGAGGTTTTAAATGCAGCTTTTAAAGCATCCGGCAACATCTGCTGAGTTACTTTGGTTTCTTCCATGTCTCACTTGAAATACAGCGAGATTTCAAGCAAAGCTCTAGTGATAGATAAATTTTTTACAAGAAAGCAGTAGTGGAGATGAGTATATGACAGAGCTCTAAATCTACTGGAAAATGTATCTGCAACTACCCTGCTGCTTATAAACTGTTCAGCCTTTGAGCAAGGAATAAATCAAAACTAGAAATAACACTTCCCATGCTTGGGTATCAGCACCCGTCCTGTGGAAGATCAGCTCTGAGCAGGGTCTGGCTGGGCTGAACCGCTCTCAGCTGCTGCCTCCTGGTCTGAGTGATGCTCCCAGTGCTGATGGTAACAGGCAAGGTCGACATGAGCTGAAGGAAAGCTGAGCTCTGGAAGCCAGTTAACAGAATACTGAGAAAAATTTCTGAACAATAAGGATCAGTCAAACCTTTAAAATCATTGTAATTTAGTTATAAGCCAGGTCTAAAGCTATTGAATTGGATTTTTCTCTGCATGGTGATCTCCTAAAATGTGACTTAGATGCCAGCAAATAGATTTCATAGTGCTTGCTGCAATGAATATTTTCATGTGTCAAGCTCGCTGGCAGCACATTAGTACCAGTCATGTTATTTCTGTTAAGACACACTATGTTGCCACTTGGTATTTTGAAAATGATTTTTTTAGGGGTTTAGAAAGTGGATATTTTAAAAATTAGTTTTTCAGGGGTTTAGAAAGTGTTCCCTTTAAAAAATGCCACTAAACAGAGGTTTGAATAGTTTCATCTGAAAAAAAAAAAAATCTTCCTTGGGAATTTCCTCTCATTTGGACATTTTTTTTAAAGCAATTTGAAGTAAAGATGAACCTGGCTGTTTCAATCAGGATTTACAAGTATATTTAGTTTTTGTTTCCTAAAATGTGTTTTGTAGTCAAGGGGACTGAAATACTGAGAAATCCAAAGAAAGCACTGGTTCCTGTCACATGTGGAACATGACTTTATCTCTGCTCACCTATCCTTGCAAGTCAGACAAGAGAGGGAATGTAGTCATACCCAAACCAAACAGCTTGCACCAGGGCTTTTGCAAACTTAGAGGGTTTTTTTGAGCAATATTAAGCACACAGTTAAAAAAGAGTGGGACAGAGAATAGGGAATCTGAATATATATATTGATATCAATCAGTAATATCCCTTTAAACTTTCTGTAGATGATATTCTGAGTTATGTAGAACTGAAGACAAATTACCCTAACCCAAACAGCTCTACTATATGTAGATTTTGGTGTTATATGTGTTGACCTATTTCAAGACATGTATTTTTTCCAGTGTGTTCTCTTACCTGATTAATAGATGTGAGTTAGGGCCTTATTCTAAGGAGGTGTGGAAAGTATATGCACTTTCCTGAAGAACATTGCACTGATCCATCCATCACATATATTTGGGTATCCGCTTTCTATTTCAGTGGAAGTTACATATCTTTTTTTTAATTTTTTTTGCCTCTAGCAACCTTATTCTATTGTGATGAAATTTTACAAGTCAGTCTGAGGAAGGCAAAATGTTATTACCGAACCAGAGCTTTATGGTTCTCCCAAAGCCACTCTCTTCAAATGATATTAGAAGTTAGTGGGAGTATTATTCTATGAACTATGGTCAATTGGTTCCAGATGAAACATTATTGTAGCTGCGGTTTATTACATGAAGTGATCAATATGTTGTAAATGCTTTTACAAGGTAGAGCCAGAATCTATGTGAAAACACAACCAGCAGCACCACAGTCTGCTGAGACTGCTCTCTCTGCACTCGGAGAAAATACAACACTGCTATTTTTCCTGGGATTAGGTTTTCACTCAGAGAACATTTCAACTTTCAAGGACTTGGCTCTTTAGTTCTTTTTAGAAAAGGCAGGATGGCTTTGGTGGACTCAGGTGGCTGCTTCCTGGGCTGAGGACAGAGCTGCTGAGGAGGGAAGGACCATCTCCTGATTAGAGTTTGCAATCAGTGCTGTGGCCAGAAGCAGGAGATAAACACAACCAGCAGGCTCACGAGGCACAAGGTAGCAGATTGATGACCATGGTCACCCTAATAGGAAGCATTTGCAATGGTCTACCATTTTTTAGTCTACTTAAATACAAAATTTTCAGGAGACATTTGAAAGCAGTTTTGCAAACTGCTCGGAAGTATTTCCTTTCAGAAAAACGAGTGGAGTAGGAATAAAATCAGAGGACTTTGTGAGCGATTCAATGTTGGTATCATCAACAAAGACAAACAATCATCTATGAAATACCACGACAAGGATTGGCAGAATGAATTGACGCCTTTGCTAGCAGCTGCGTGGTGGGGGTGAATTGCTTTCCCAAGGCTGGGGGAAGCAGAAGGCACTCTTGCAGTGCCGAGGGGCTGTGGTGGGGAAAAGCTGTGTTAAGTTGCAGATGTACACTGCAAATATTTGCAGAAATGAAGCTGTGGTGCTTCTTTCACACAACAAAGAAAGGAAAAAAAAAAATATTTTCTGCGTAGTTAAATAATTCCATTGCAAAAAATGTAACATCTCAATAACATGTAACTATACCAGAAACGACCAGGCAAAGAGCAGGGAGAGATTAGGGTGGAGCTTCTCATCAGCCTCCGTAGAGAAGGCATCATGCTCCAAGCTGACAGTGGCCTTTTAACTTTGCTGATGTGTAAGGAAAATTCATACATGCTAATAGTCACATTATGATTTCCCATGATTGAAAGGCTGGAGCTGCTAAGCATAACAAAGTGAGCTTTCCCTGCTCACTAGGACATCTGCCAGCGCTGTGATCAAATTATGGCTTTCCTTGGCCCACAGTCAGGAGCAAAATGCGTATCCTTGATCAAAAGCGCAGTCTGCTTGGGTGGAGATGGTTTAATTATTAGCGACAAATCTGACAAAAGTCCTTTTAAGTGACAGTCTCAGGGTGGCTTAGTATTCGCATATGGGAGAATGAATTGACTAATTACAGTAAGAAATAGCCTCAACAATGAAACTGAAACATAAGGTGGAGGTTGAAGCTGCAGAGCCACAGGCACCAGGTGTGAGCGTGGCCAGGCACAGGGGACTTGCTGGTGCTGGAGACTGTGGGTGGGGGAAGAAACGCTTAGGGTACATCAGTTGTCCTAGAACACGTCTGGCTTTTTTGGTCTGGTTCTTCCTATGCAAAAGCAGCTGAGGGACTAGCCCAAGAAGCTGCAGTGGAGTGGTGCCTTGCCGGCCTTGCAAAGGCTCTATTTCCCTGTTGTGGGCCAGTTCTCAGAAGCAGCCTGGAGCCCTTTGCGCCAAGCAGAGCCACAGCACAGGAAAACAAGAGATTCAGTAGGGCTGTAATGGATGGAAAAGCCCAAAATAATTCTATCAGTTAAATGAAATGCCCATTTCTCCTCAGTATCTTCACAGCAAAGGCAGAAAGGAAGTGGAAAACACAATGGTAATGAGAGTCTTGCTACACCTGGGCAAATATCCCTGCCCTGGAAGCTGACTTTTAATTGCAAGGAAGGGTCTGTGAGCAGCCTGAGTGTGCCTGCTCTCTCTAATCTTCCCTGCTCCACTGGTAAACCAAAACCAGGCAGGCATCCTGAACGTGGCCACAGGCCTCCTGTTTGCTAACGAGTGTGGGGAGGACTCATTTCAAAGGGAGGAAGTTGCAGCACCCAGATGGATTCCCCTTGGCAGCAGATGAAAGCTGTGTGGTTTGAGAACAAAGAGCTCGATTTTTGCATGTAGGAAATTAAGAGATCAGCTGAGTAATGTTATACAAGCTGGAGGGGAAGCCTTAAAAGTTAAAAAAAGCACATTACACTTGATCCATTTGCCAGTGATGCTGACTGAGGCATTCTATGCTAACTGAGGTTGCAATGCAATGCAGGTGAGGGTGCTGGGCAAGGACAGCAGTGGTGACAACAGATTTATACCTCTTCTATACTGGAGGATATCACTGTTACTGAAAAGAGGAGAGAGGTGCTTTAGGGTTTTTTTTAACACAAATTTCTCTGTTGCTGCTTGGAAATGGGGGCTGGAATAAAATGCAAGCAAGGGTGTCTGGTACTTGAATTGCAGAAACCAGTAATAATTTCATACTTTTCCTCAGTTTGGCTGGTCTTGCATGCTGGGGAACTGACTTGGAAGGACCAGGGATGGCATCAAGTGTACATGGCTTCATAGCTCCCATGCATGATCCTGTTGAGAACACACATGAGTTAAACCAAGGTTCCCATTGGCACTGGCAGTTGAAAACAGTTTTTAAGATCTTGTCTCTAAGAAAAAGCTACTGTTCTGTATGTAATCCCTTATTCTATGGGTTTATGCACGTTCCTCACACTGCTCTCCTCTCCTGGCCCCCTGGCTGTCAGCAGGGCTGTTCTTCACAGTGCCCCTCACTCCTCAATGCAGGTGTGTGTTGTGCCCTCTCTTGCCTTTTCTTAGAGGCAGCACCAGCTTCTGTGACAGGCTGGGCAGTGCCCTGAGGTGGGACTGATGAGGAACAGGCTGGGTCCATCACAGGGCAGCCCTTGGGCCCTCTCCTCACAGTGACCGCCCCACTGCTGCCAGCACTTGTCACCAACACCAGGCATGGGTCTTCTCCTTGCACCCGCTCCACCAGGCTCCTCATCCGACCTGGCAACCACATCCAATGTACTCCCCTTCCTGCGTTGCTGGGGACAGGACTGGCACGGCCCCTGTGTAACCAGGTACCATCCCTTGTGGCACCCTGCAGGTAGGTCTGCCTTCTTCAGATATTTTCCTCCAAAAAAATGAAGTGAAAATGATGCTGAGAAAAACAGCAAGTCCCACACCAGGAGAGAGTTCCCTC
>VZRE01011299.1:341993-386033 GCA_013396775.1 Cephalopterus ornatus | reverse complement strand
CCCTGGGCGGGTGGGAGGGTACGCTGAGGCAGCTCCTTGGGGTTCCCCATCACTGAGGGGGCTGAGGGGAGTTTGTTTTCAAACCTCACATCAGGATTTCTGGTGCACACCTTGGTGGCCACACCAGAGTTTTTGGGGGTACATTGGGCTCCCCCCAGCCCCCACAGCACCTGCTCAAGGGGCAGGGGGGTTGTTAGAGAGCCCACAGGGGAGATGGCATTTCCGTGCATCAGCTGCTGGGTCTGACACAGCGCTCCTACATCTTCCCAAGGTCTGAACCAAACTAGTCAGTAAACGTGCAGGATTTGGGTTTCTCTGGTAGAAGCCAGCAATGTCCAGAGCTGGGCCAGGTTGAGATTCACACCCTTCAGAGCTGATGTTGATGGAGGGCTTGAGTTGATGAATCGTATTGGTTGGTCCTTGTGCAAGCGGAAGGGGAAAGACGGTGAGAGTGGAGGGATTAATGAATAATTAAACTCTGAGACAGAGGAAAATACATAATGCATGATAAATTAGTCCAAGTGCAGCAGAGGAAGCATGAGTAAAGTTTGTTTCAACAAGCATAAAATGGGATGTGACAAGGTATTTACGCTAGAACAGCTGTTTGCTAAAATTTTTCATTTATTTATACAGATTTCCTCCCCCTCACAGTTAGGGGTCTGCCTAGAGTGGGAGAGAAATTAGCAACTGAGATGGAAAATAAGTTTGGTTCCTGCTAGGTCCCAGTCCAGCATGCGCTCTGCCTGGGAGATCTCCCTCCCTGCTTAGTGCTTTCCTTTCTGATAATCTAATGCAATATTTCCCTCATGGTCGTTTGGGCTGCAGTTTGACTGCAGCTAAGGCGAGTAGGGTAATGCTTCTAATTCCATGGAAACAGTGAGGCCCGTGTTGACTCACTCTAGCCTTTTCTGATCCCAGATTCCCTAAATGTTTTCTTCCTTCCAAATTGTATTTGCTGTTACAACATAAATTATTTATAAGATGTTACATTCGTTACAGATGGTAATGAGGCTGCCAACCAGAGGGCACTGACTCTATACTGCAGTGTCAAACTGATTTAAGGAGCAGGGGGGGTGTGTAAATGAAAACCCAGTCCCTTCTTTTTTTTAAACAAACCTGGCAAGCCTGTTCAAATTTACTTTTCCCGTAAATAACACTAAAGGCCAAAAGCTGCATTATTAGACTTGCAGAGTTGCTTCATCTGAATCAAAGTGAGTTCTGAACATGACTTGTTTCTGTCCCCCACTGTGAATCACTTAAGGTCTCTGATCATAGGACACCACACACAGAAGATGGTTATTACAGATAGCTGGTACAGCTACTCTGACACACAAAAAACACAGCTTTGACAGAGCTTTTGCGCATCACAGGCTGTACATGGAAAAGGACTGTGTGAAGCAATCTGGAGCTGAGGACTGAAACACCAGTTCTTTGATCTTGTCTCTCCTTCCATGTTCTGCTCACTCCAAAGCAGCCTTCCACCTTAAAGCAAGGGCCACGGGATGCCGTGCCTGCTGACCTGCCGGCTCCAAGAGAGGGTATCTCACTTCTCACAGGTTTAGACAATACACAGGGAAAGAATCTGTTACTCTCTGCAGCCTGCTTTATTTCTTCTCTAGGACTGATGCCTGCTTTCTGGTGTTTATTGCACTTGGATTTCTCCATGTTTCTGGAGTTTACAGAACGGAACCCTCAAGCAGGGACTGCTTAGACTTGAGGTGGATGAAAAACCAGTCTGAGTTCTTCTGATTAATTTTTTTTCTTATACATGGTCTTTCATCATTCCTTGCTAGAAAAGGTAAAACTATGGAAAGTCACACCATCTCCCTGTCATCTGTGTGCAAAGTAAGTGTGAAGAGTTGAGTATAAAACCGCTTTCTCCCAAAAATCAGTATGTTCTTTTTATACACTGAGGTAATCTATTTATATAAAAATATAAATGTTGAAAAGTATGCAAATACTGAGCCCACAAAACATACAGTTAAGACTGCATAACCCTCTCACTGAGGACACACAGATACAACTGTATATCCAAGTGCTGGCAGAGATGGAGAAGGGGGAAGCAGCTTTTGGTCTTGTGTTACAGAGAAGCCTAATGCAGTTTTAACAGCCTTAGCTGTATAACTACAAAGACATGCTTCAGTTCCTTGAAGTGTCATAGGCTTCCTGCATGCTGCTGGGTCATCCTAGTAGTAAGGAAGTGATGTAGCTTTTCTAGACTGAACACCCTACTTCACAAAGCCATCCTAAGGATAAATGTGCTCAAGAGAATAAAAGTGGGCTATGGACAGGCAAAACACAGGAAAGCTATGGAAAATCCTCGGTGAGCTGGGTTTTTTTGTCTAGTAGGGTTTTTCCCCTTCAGCTGTTGCAATGACTCACTGATTTGCATGGCTACTCTTCTTATGGATTCTGAAAAGCTTTGAGCACGGGATTGTGATGATGATATGCTCTGTCAGCCATCTCTAATTCAGCTAGATTTCTTTTCTTTGTCTCCCTTCTCCCTCTTGAGTGCCTTGATCTACATGGGACTTACCACTTTAAAACTAAAGTGGGACACAGGGATGAGAGAAAGAAAAGGAAAATATCTGAACTCCCTGCCCTGTTCCAAATTAATTAGAGCCAAACCCACCTCAAATATGTGTAGCAAGCAGCTTAGAAAACACTCTCTGTTACTGCATTTAAATCCTGAGTCTAAAGCTTATGATGAATGATAAACCAAACCCTGCACCAGCATCTCTCTGTGCAGTTTGACCTCACTCCAAACACACTGAAGGAGAAAATGTAGGTGTTCACCAGGTTTCTAGCACAATGTGCACAACTTGCAGACTAAATCAACCTAGTGCTTCCAATGGGATGGGATACCAGCACAGCTGCCTGGCTGAGTGATTTTTCTTTTCAGCTGTATGAAAATTGAGAAGTTCCTGGTGGCAGGCTGTTCTGATAACTTACTTGGCATCCCCCTCTATTGTACGCCACTGGTGTGGGCCCTGGCCTGCTGCTGGCTTTGCGCTCTGCTACTCCCAAAGGTGTGGGGGCTCCTCCCTTGCTGCCAGGTTTCCCTTAGTTTCATTAAGGCGGTTGCTTCTAGTAAGTAAATGTTCAGCTTGGTTGCCTCTTCAACCAAGACACTGTTTTCCTAAGCTACTACTTGACAAGACCCTATTTGAGGGAGCCCTCAGCCTGTAATTGCCCTCAGGTTGGCATTTGTTCCCTGCCCAGCACTGCCACTGAAAGGGGAATGCCATGGCTTCAAATGGAACCCTGCGTTTTCCAAAGATAGCAAAAGATCCCCAGCTGGAAGAAAAGCCTATGTGAATTAGCACGGGTCTATGCTAATTTACATCAAAGGAAAATCCAGATCATAAATGCTTGCACATGTAGCTTTTCAAGATCAGAGTGCAAATTCCAGGCTGCTGAATTGTTAGGCTGTGCCTCTGTGCCGCCTGATTTTAGCTACTGTGGCTCTTGAGGAGCCTCTTTTCTAGCTCCTCCTGTGTAACACAACCTTCAGAGCTGTGGGGGTAACATCTTTGGCTTGTGGTCCTCCAAAGAGCTGTAGTATCAGCATGAAAAGAGAGCAGAGGTCTCACATAAATAAGTGAAAATATATCCATGTCAAACCAGGAGATTAAAGGCAATGGCACACGCAAGCAAAAAGTGGTTATTGTTAATGACAGTCTTGCTGACCCTTTTCTAATATCTATTCTAATTTCTAATCTTCATATTCTAATCTTTTTTTCCTTACCATCTGCTTTGTCATTAAGAATCCCCTCCCACTTCAAGGTGCAGTGCAGTGTTTTGCAAAGTCTTAGCCTTTCAAGGTGTTGTCTGAACTACAGACAACTTTGTCCTCTAATACAGGTAGGTGAGGGTATGTAATGTTATTGGTGAAGACTGAATGGGATTTGCTCTTCATTTCTGTCAGGAGACTGAAAGAAATGCTGGAAACGTGGGCTTTGGCCTGCGTTGCCCTCAGATTGGGTGGCAAGTCAGCTTTGCAGATGAAGCACCTCGGTGCAAAACTTCTGTGGAAACCAGAAGTTACCTCAGAGAAGTTAGGAGACATAAATTCCAGCAAGGGAGTAAAACAATGTGCAGAAACCACCTGTGCTATTTCTCTATTTAGATTTTGTGGCAAAACGGGTCATCTGCTGCCAAAATACATGTTTTCAAACTGGTGACGCATAGGCCTGGTCTTCCTCAGAGTGTTAATTTACAAGACCTCCAAAGGCCTTTCATGACCTGTTAACACGCATAACTGCAACAAATGCTTTGTCATCTTCAGGATTTACTGTTGGTTAGCTAGCACATAGTAAGACTGACTTCTTTTGGTTTTCCTTGAAAAGGCAAACCCTAAGGTTCCCCGATGTCAGCCAGCTCCGACTGCCAACTCTGTGAAGTCTTGTTGCACACTGGGATGTTTTGCTGCTGCCGTGGGACTGGCAGGGTGAAATCAAGGTTTCCTACAAATGGCAGTGAAGTCCAGGACGAACACGTGGGTCTGAGGACAGGATGACTTCCCGCAGCCGCTGCAGCAGGTCAGTTCTGGTAGATAAAACAGGCGTAAGGTTTTCACAGCCTCCAAACTGCCCACCGTGGACAACATCTCTGTCTTCAGGTGAATGCTACATTCAGTGAGCAGTAATTTCCACTGCCCCATAAAAAGCTAGGTCTGGTGTGGTATCCCTCTTAGCAGAGTGAATCCACAGCTCTGGATGTTGCTGTAGTGCTTCCCGGCACATGAGGCACCTGCTTGACTGATTTCTTTACCCTTGTCATTGTTCAGAATTAGCTGTGCACCTATATCAGCCAGGCAAGCCAAGTGTGAGTTGTTTTTCATGCAGGATGGCTGCATACAGCAGTACAGGGGAGAGGGAAGCTAGATTTTTGGAGAGCAGACCCTTAGTATGGGACAAAAGGCTTGCCTGCACTCTGATGCTGATTTTCTCCTTTACTGGCTGTTCCTGAGCCTGCAGCCGGAGGAACGGTCTCCTGTGGAACAGCAGCTTCAGACAATTTTATTGGCTGATGAATCTGATCTTGCCTGGCCACCTTCCAGAAACACTGACTTGCCCGAGATGAGAGTGAGAGGAAGGTTGCTCTGCCTGGGGCTTTAAAGCAATTGTTTTGAGACCAACGTAACACCCATGCCTTGCTGCACGGTAAGTATATAAAGATAGGTCCATATACCCACATGTATATGCGTAAAGTGCTTTATAATATAATTGCTGACACAATTAAATGTGCAGCTCCTGTGGACTGTGTCTCATTTGCTGCTTAATTATGTGAAAATGTACTTGGTAAATTGCTTGCTCTCACAAAATGCTCGATTAACTGTTGCAATGATCTAAGTCGAAACACTGCATTTGTGTCCTACTCTGGTTATTTCCTGTGCTGCAACACATTGATTTAAGCTTTGTGCCATGAGAGAACAAGATGCAGCTGCAAGATGTTGATATTAAAATGTTTTCTTCAGTTTTATTATTTTGCTAGTGGAAACTCAAAATACCAGAGCTGCTTGCTAATATTTGCTTAAGTCTTCTAAAAATTGCTGATTAATCTTGCCCTTTCTTTTTTTAAGGGTAACTTCTGTGAAGTTTGATGCTATGGATCGTTTTGCAAGTTGTGCTTTGCAACAGAGCAAAAATAGGGCAGGGCTAAGGAAGGGAATGTTTTTAATGTAGCCCCCAAAGTGTGTGGAGCTCAAAGTGGCAGGATACTGCATTGCACCTACATCAGTTGCAAACAGCTCTCTTGATGAACATTTCTAATGCGCCTCCAAAACTATTGCTACTTAAGGAATTGACGATTGACCAGCAGCACTGGAACAGGATGAAGGAATGCAGCTTTTTAGACTGCAGCAGCCCTATAATATACAAAAATGCAGCTAATCTGAAAGTACATCATACCTGCTGCTTCAGAAATGATACTAAATATTCCGAGTTTTACTCTAACAACCTGCAGTGCCCCTAATACTCAGAGTGGAGTTTGAAACTGTGTCTTTTTGACAGCTTTGGGAAAAAAATTTTTATCACTGTTTGTGTTCAAAATACCTCTCTCTAATGTTTCATCATTTTTTTTGTTAGGAGAGAGGGTGCAGGAATTGGGGTGGCAATGTTTTCTGCAAATAGATCCCTGCTGAACATAATGCAGGGACTAAATAACTTCCTCAGGGCTAAGATAAAATATTAGATTAAAGCTGTAAACAGTCTTCAAAGATTTCCTGAGCTAGAACTTTCCATACTCTTAGGCTGTGTGTAGCACAGCTGTGTTGATGGCAATAATGCTTTTCTGCATTTTTCTTCCTGAGGGCCAAGGGGCAACCTGAGTGGCTTCACGATTTGCCTTGGCTGGAATAGCTTTTCAGTACCATGTTGGCCTTTGATGCAATGGGTTCCTTAAGGAGACAAGTAGATGTCATGTTGCTGGCTGTGGCCTCTTAAAATCACCTGCACCACAGCTGCCTTTTCAAACTGTGTTGAAGTTATGTTTTGAGAACTTCGGGAAGAGGATGATGTAGGAGGGCCAAGTTTTGCAGGTGGAGGAGAGAGACATGAACACTGACTTGCAGCTGTAGCTGTAGGAAGAGTCTCCCCATCACGTTCAAGTGTGGGAGAGGGGAATTGCACCTTACTTGGTGCAATTCCATCTGTATTTCAGCTGCAGAAGGAAATAATTTATTGAACTGGCTCCCACTTCAAATGCAATGAAGTTTGTGTGGCTCTGTTATCACCCATGGTTATGACATTGAAGTAGGACCTCATATCAATGAGAAATTATGCAGAAAATACGGTTTACTATGACTTTGGTGCAATTGTGTCAGGTAGCATTGACCAACTTTGATGCTGTGTCTTCTAAACATTTGTTTTGTTGGCCCTGTAAATAGTTTAAACTACTTTTTTTGCTTGTTCCTGTGTTTCTACACCATTCCTGTTCCTGTTCTCGCTGGCTGAGGATTCTAAGGGAGCCATGGGAAGTTGACATTCATACTCTTTGGATTTGAAACATCCCTTCTAGAAATCACAGGCACTGCCATTAAATGGAAGATGAGGGGGAAATGGAGAAAAGTGGAAAAAGGAGGCAACTAAAAATATCATAAAACTTGTGATCTTTTCTAATTATTATATTTGGCAATTCTGTAGAAATGGATCCAAGAGATAACTATGATTCTCTGACTTTTAAAAAAGCATTTATCTGGAAATGTTTCGGTTTTCAACTAAGATCTGAGTGAAGAAAGTGGAAATACATTGATTTGTATTTTGACAGTTCAAAATAGCTTTTGTGCAATGCTTTTAGAGTGTGTTCATTTAGAATGTGGACTTGCAAATTGTGGGAATATTTTAAAGCACTTGGAATTCAGAATGACACGTAAACTGCAGTGACTTTATTTTTATCTTTGTAGGGTTTGTTGGCTAGTTTGCATCTGAATTTGTATTTCTGTATATGTATATAAACATAATAACATTAACATGCATAAAAGTAGGAAGCTGGTAGGCAACGTGCTTACATATATATCAGCATATTACTGAGCCATAATATGAAATATTTACTCTCAATATTCATGTGTAAACCTGATGTGCTGTGGATTCATGCTAGGAGTAATAAGGTAAGAAACTGTTTATGCTCTGTGATACAGATAGCCAGATCAACAATGGGAATGAAAACTGGAATTGTTCTTCTATTTTAATTACAGCCTGACAAATGGTGCATTCATTTTTCATTGTTAATAAATGGCCCGTATGGCATCCTTTGATCACATGCTCTACAGCTTCTGCAACAGTAAGGCGCTTATTTTCAGGGAATGCAGAATGTAACATTTGATCTGGGCTTTCTGAGCAGAATATTCTCTTGAGCAAGAAAATGGACACTACCAGAAGAAGGTACCTTAGGTAGCGCAGAGTTTTCCAGTCTGAAGGCTTGCTGCATGGTGCACCCACCTCAGAAGCCGAGCCAGCAGCTTCCTCACATTCCAAATCAAAGAACCAGAAGGGCTTTTCCCCACCAGCAAATTTCATTCTTTTAGAGAATACGTGAGAATGCTTTTTCCATGGTGCACAGTCGAGATTCCAGGATGCCTGGCATGCAGGGACAGAAAAAACTCACCAGATAGGAGAGCTTTATTTAGAAAGTAAAGCAAAGCAAACTTAGAATTTCTTTGTGTGTGAGAAATATGCATCACAAAACCCCCCACCAACCTCACACACACACACCTTGGAATAAAGACAACCTATTTGCTTTTAGTCATGGTATTTATCGTACCTTTTAGAAACAAAACTGAAATCCGTAGTCAGGACACCAGCTGGAGGCATTCAGGAATATCTCCATGGAAATACCATCTTGGAAAGCAAAGCTTGCTGAAGTTTGCTCATTATTATCTGCAGAGCACTGCAGTCTGGGAGAAAACATGAGCTAGGTGACAACCAGTCTCCTGTTTTCTGCACCCACAATCACAACAGATGGACGGGTGATAGGATCTCTTCAGAGCAGCTCATGTTCTCCCTTACAGTGTAGCTCTTGCAGCCACTTTGATCTAGATGGGCAGTCAGTCTTTGGGACCTTTCTGGGGTGTTCCTACCAGAAAAGGACAATGATTATGCACAGCTCATACATTTAATGTAAACTTAAGTGTTTACAAAGCATGTGTGTATGTACACTTTTATTTCCATGAACACAAGAGGTTTCCCCTCTCACAGTTTTCATGTGATCCTTCCAGGGGCAAGGAGATGCAGGAAGGAAGCAGGAAGAAGGAGAAGGGGCAAGCTTATTGGTCTTGCTTTGGGAAAGTTTCCTCAGTAAGATAGCAACCCGTGGCCACTCGCCACTGCTGGAACACTGTCAGCACCCCCAGACTAGTTTCAGCTTCTGGTCTGGCTGAACTGAAGCAAATGGCAAAACTGCACAGTCACCCATTACCACACATAAGCAAAGATTTGTGTCCCCTTAACCTTTTGCAAATGATGGGTACAAGATGAGAGCTTAAACCCCAAGGCAGGTGGTGCATTTCTGTACCATGCATCGTTTTGTATGCATGATGAAATGTGGCTGGCTAAGTGTGTCCAGATGGGCATCGCTCCTTTGATGAAGAAACCATTAAAATGTGGCAATCTGTGGGAATCTAGGCTAAAATAGGCTCTCACATGGAGAGCTGGAACAAGGCAGAAAGTTGCAAAAGCTGTTCTCCACATACGTAACTGAAGGGGGGGTGGGGACCTTTCAAATTTGTGTAATCAATTAATTTACTGTTTCATGGAACTCAAATATAAGACACTGTGAAAACAAGGAGTGATGTGAACTTTCAGCCAATACTTTGGTGCTAATATATAAAATGTTTCCCCAACATATCTGATTTCTCTTGGTTTTTTAGGAAGGTTTTTTTGAGAAAAAGGCTCTTTGTGATGTTACAGGCCTGTAATTTTCAGGCTAGACTACAAAGGGATTATATACTTATTATTTTGGTTTCCCTTTAGAGAGTTCTGCAATGTTTCATATATCCAGATGATGGGTACAGGTTTTATGTAATACATAATTTGCCACATGGAATATATGCTGCTCACTACCTCTGTTCTTAGAGGAGATGGCAGCTAACAAAAACCACGTCTGACAGGCTGTTTCTTACTGTGTGGAATGATCTGTTATCTCCTCAGGTTCTTGTAAACTGCTGAAGCTCAAGATTAGGGTAAAATGTTTAAAGGTGTCAAAAGCAGCTTTAAAGCCTCTGACTTTCTAACATTTAAAAGTGGTTTAGGGGCTTATAAGTTGAATCCCATAATCACCTTTGAAATGTTTTTCTAGCCCATCTTCCTTAAATGAATAGAAATGTTTTTATTTAATACAAGTAGAAAGGGTCTAACTTTGGCCACAAATAATTGCTGATCATGAACTTGCTGAAAGGTTATCTGAGAAGAGTAAAATTTGGAAGTGACTTGCTAAACTGATAAGATTCTCAGGGAAAGTAATAGGTAAATGCCTCAACCTTTGTAATAAAAATGATTACACTTGAAACTAGGCATGGATGGACAATGCACTTGTCTCAGCAAAAGAACAGTGAGCACTTGTCCTGTGCAGAGCCAGGGGTGGGACTCAACAATCTTTGTGGGCCCGTTTCTATTATTCTGTGACTTAATTATTTTCCAGAATCCATGGCACAGGAAACAGGAATTTCCTCAAGCATTCTATCACAGCAAATTAGGTTTTTATATTAAACATTCCTGCTTGGCCTGCAAACCAAACTTCATTCCTCTTGCCCTTGTTCAACAAGGTGGACATCAAATTTTTTTAATATATAAAAAAAAAAGGAATTATTAAGTCAACTTCTTACCCCCCTTTCATCATACAAGGCTCTGGCTAGGTAGAAGGACAAAGACATGATACATGAAAACATGGTTTGTGCTCAAGTTTATGTCACATGTTGGCTCCAATATATGGGCAGCACACTTTCCATCAGAGTGTCACAGAAATGCTATGAAGACCCTATACAGACAGTGACTTCTGCATGAAAACGAAGGTAACACACTTGACCCAGGCAAGTCTGTGATATATTTAGATACCCACTGCAGCAACTTGCACCAGCACAAGCTCTGAGTCGCAGGTAATTCACGTGACTGTGTCTCAGCAGTTAGTCTCTGCTTCATACTGCAGTTAAGTTGCACTGGCTTCCACGTTATTACATCTACATCAGGCATTTACATGGTCCCAGGAAAAGTCTTGTCTGGGTGAAGTTTTGATAAAAGATGGTTAGATTTCTGAAAAATAAAATTAAAAGGGAAGTAACGCTGAGTAATCTGGGAAATGTCTTTCTATGCAGGCTTTATTAATGATCTTTTCCTTCTGTGGTTATTTGCATACACTTACAGAGCTATTTTCCTTGCTCTGGTTTTGCCTCATAAAATTCCAAAGTATAGAGCTGTCATTCATGCTTGCCAAGGGTAAAATGGTGTGATGTAATCTAACTATAGGCAAGGTGGCTTACTTAACACTTACAGTCTGTCTTTAAGAGGGGGGTTTAGGATATGCAATTTTTGTTTTCAAGTAACTTTCAATATTTCTTTTATATCTTTCCTCTAGCACTGCAGCAGTGGAAAAAGAGCTCATGTGTTCCTTAGCTTTCATGAGACCATGCAGCATCACAGAGGGACAGGGAATGGCCTGTTCAAGAAAAGTCAGTGTATTCAGGGCAGGACTCAGAAAATTAACTGGGAGCTTTTTGTCTAAAGGCTGATTTATGCCAATGGGGAGATCCTCGTACAGTGTGGAGCAGCACTGTGCTGATCTCAACAGAGCTACTTTGTCTGGTGGGGATTAAAAATCTAGTCTCAACTGTGTATGACTCTCTTATGCTGATGCAATTATCACCTCTGTGCCTGGGGAAGGTTGTGCCTCTGTCTCCTCTTCTCTCTTTATGGCCTAGCAACCCTACAATGCACTCTTGGTTTTTGGAAGGTTATCCTTGCTCACGTGGCAAGCTGTGTTTGTGGCTTGATGTTGCTACTTATGTGAGCTTAGAAGCCATGAGAAGGTGGCAGAGAGAGCACAGCAGCACTGGCTTTGCCTTACTGCCTCCAATGGGACCCCAGGACCAGCTCAGCCCATGCTGCCATTTCACTGCTCCCTCAGGTTGTCTACACAGAGCAACAATGTGCTTTCCTCCCCAAAGCAAGGCACATTGAGTTGGTAGGAGTTACCCTGAGATGTATTTCCCTGCTGGCAGTGGCTCACTGTGCTGTATTGAACTGGTTTGCTTCTTACATATGGCAGCAGGAAAAGCCTGTCACCATGCTGTTGATCCTGCTCAGTTTATAATCTTAAAAGACATGGTCTGCTTGACTAGCACTCCTTCTGTGTTTGTAGGTTAGACAGAACTCCCTGCGGGTCAGCTTTACGTCTTCAGCTGCAAATGTAGGTCAGCTGGCTGCTGTGCAGAATGTTCCTTCATCCTTAAAAGCGCAGATCCTCACACGCAACTTCACAGTACGTTGCGTTTGCTTGTCTGGTAAGAAAGCTCATTTTGCCAGCGTAGCCAGTGATGCAGCTGCTCCCATGACATTAGCAGTCCTGCCAGCATGGGAGCAAAGTATTTTTCGGTCTAGGTGTAGCAGATGTGTAACGAGAGCAATTTCTGCTGTTTCTGCCAGTTTTCTTTAGTAAGGAGAGATCGATTTCAGGCCTGTTAAAGGAATTAATTATCGTAGGGTGTGATAGTTGGTGCCCATAAATCACTGCAAGTCCTTCAGTTCTTTTGTGCTCAGGGTCTGTCTCTTCTGATGCTAAACCTAAGATTTGTTTATTCCTGCATCCTAGAGAGTCCATCAGAGGTTTGAAGACTAGATGCAAAAGAGATTCTCATGAGCTTGCAAGGAGCCAGTTGGGTTCAGTTACTCTGCTGCTTTCTTCATAGCACACATTTGGTTTACATATCCCTGCCTGCAGGCTCTAATCTTAGATGTGACACTTAATGTGCTTTGAATTTTTTTAGCCCAGTTTCCTAGGAAGTTGAGGCTTATGCAATCCTTATGCAAAACCAAAAGGCCCAAAAGGTTTCCCCAAAAAGACAGCGGAGACCAGCCAATGTGTTCATGAATTGGAAAATTTATGTTGCATTATGTTGCGTACAGGAGAAGGTGGGTGGTGCAGAGCTTCCTTTGTTCATGGCTGCAGGGAGCCTCCAGCTGCTTGTAAAACCATGGCAGGGCATGGACTGGGGCTCTCAATGACCTCCAGAGGTTCCTTCCAGCCTCAACCATTCTGTGATTTTGTTGTCCATGAAGCATTAACCCTACAAAAAATTTCAGCAAAGGGGTGCAACTCTCAAAGGCAAACAAGTTAAGACAAGTGTCTGCACTGAGAGGAAGGCTGTGGCATGGATGGGGCAGTTCCATGGCTTGATTGGCATGAGCATACTTGGAGTTACCAAGTGTTGGCAATCCTCCAGAGCCGCTGGTGGTTGGTGGATATAGAAAGGAGTAAAGAGGAGAGATGCATGGAAATATAGGACCCATTAGGTGGTCTGTGGGGAGATAAGAAGACGGTGCATCAATGCACAGGATTTTTTCTAGATTTGATTGCTTCTGCTGGCAGGACAGCTTTTCTGCAGTATCTAGAGAGAAAGAGATGTGGACATGGCTGTGGTAGTTAACCAAAAAAGGAGTATGGTCCCTTTTATGTATCTTACATGTGTTTTCAAACAAAGCAAATTTGTGGAGACACCATCAGTGTGGCCAGCAAAACAAACATAGCCTGTTTGTAATATAGTAATCCTTCTGTTCAAATACAAGATTGTTTGGCAAATTTCTTAGGGCAGAATTGTCTTTTTAACAAGTGCAAGCTTCTCAAAAACTAAACTATTTTTTCCCCAATACTGGAATCTCTTAAAAACTGGCACTTGATATATCACTGTTTTATTGAAATTAATTTGATTGGCTACCATGAAGAGTAAAACAAATTCAGGAAAAGCTAAGAGAAGGGATTTTTTAAAAAAATGAAATGTCTTGCATTTTTTGAGAAAATAGCACTGTATGTATAGTAGATTATTGAAATTATATGACATGAAGTCAAATCCCATTAAAAATTGCTTGATTCAGTTGCTTCAAGAGCAGAATGTTGCTTTATCCTGCTCATGAATCTTCTGCTTACTGCTCTTTTTTTTTAACTTCTTCCTCCTCCTCCTTGAGCACAAAAGAGAAATGCAAAACTTCATGTAGGAAACTGAAATATCAAAATTCTACTGCAAAAATGGTTGCTAAATTGATGCCAATTTAATAAGCCACTTGCAGGGCCACTTAAGTTAAAGAAAAGAAAACTCTTAAAGAAGAAAAGAAAAGAAACTCTGAAGGGCATTCTTAAGATCAGCCTGACCTGTCAGTGCTGAGGCAAGCTGTTCTTCCTGGAGAACACCCTCAAAATAAGACCAATAGCAAAACCTTTGAAAAAAACAACCTCAGACTTAGGGGTGCTGCCAAAGCCAGTTGAGTTGATCACCCACCAGGTACCCAGCCCCATGGGCAGGTATCAGTGACATTCTTTGGTCACTTATAAGGACAAGTGTCACTTAAGCTTCATCCAACTGTAAGTGAATACATGGTGCTCACAGAGAAGTTAGTTACCATTTTTCTGCAGCAGAGAATCAGGTAATTTGGAACTTCAACCAAATTTCTTTCCGAAAGAAAACAATTTCTTTCACAAAACGACATGAGAATAAAATAGGGTTTCATAATGGAAATGATGTAGCATTAAATATGGATTGATCTTTGCCTTGCCTTCCCACAAGAAACAAAAGATATTATTTTATTTGACAATATATGTAAAAGCCCTGGGGTTTTTCCCCTATTTTCTTAACCTTAAGTAGCAAATCTGCAAGAGTAACTCCACGTATCTTAGCAGTCATTTCCATCTGGTAAAGGAAGCACTGCTGGTCAGGTACTGGCCCAAGAAAATGACAGGAAAAGTCTGATCAAGAACCCATGCTGAGAATATATTACCAGTCTGGAGGTGTGACAGGCTGCCCAGGCTGCAGTGGAAGGCAGAGACAAGCCTGTCCAGCTTGGCCCTGAGTCCCCCATCAAAAATTACTGGCAGGGTACACTGCAGCTTTCTACTTTGATGCTCCATGTTCTGCCAGCCAAGGATTTGCTTATCACCTGCCCTTCTGTGGTGCAGGAGGATGTGGTTTGCCAAGCTCATCAGCTTCCTCTGGAAAAAGCATTTCTGTCCTGGCCATGGCTAGATGAAGAGTAAGATTCATCTGAGCTGACAGAACTCCAAAACTGGAGACATGTTTTTGTGACTTCAGGGAGAGTCCCATACACTGACTGTGGCCCAGCATGTGTCAGCTGGACTACATCCCCAAAATTTCCCGGAGAGAGAAGGAAATAGTACCCCTCTGAAGAGAGGATGATTGGTTTTGCTTGCACAAGGATCAGTCAGGTGCAACATAACAGTTGTGCAGTGTGGGTTCAGATCCTCATGAGCAGTGAAATATCAGGGGGTTCTTTCCCTGAAAGGGTCTGCAGAAAAATATTCCTCTAAAAATGCTTTGCTGGAAACACGTGTGATATTATATTCTACGAAATAGATGTGAACAAGACTTCATCAGGAGTTTTGATGGGACTAGGCAGATTCATAGCAGCAATCAGACTGTGACCTAACCAAATTTTCTGGTTTTTTACTCTTCCAGTAACTACCTAAGGTTGATTGGCTTTCGTTATAGGACTTTATTTGGGCAGCAGTGGAAATGGGCAGGGAGCAGATGTTCAGTGAGCAGCAGAATCAGGGAGGAAAAGGTGTTTTCCAGTGGCTATTATAACATCTTGAATGGGGATGGGGAAGGTACCTGAGCTTTTATTCTTACTGCAAATACATATATATGGCAGGACTTGGGAGCGGGAAGGATTTGCCTGCTTTGCTGTCAGTTGAGGGTTGAGCTGTCAGCAGTAAATGCCAACAGTGGCTGTTTCAAATCAGACTCTGTCAAGGTTTTGAAGGTGGAGGGAATGTGCTTTTAGAGCCAGGGCAGTGACCTGGAAGGAAGTAGCAAAAGCGCTGCCGATACTGGCAGCAGATGACATGTGGGTCAGAGGCAGCACAAAGCAGAAGATGGTTGCTGGGTCAGGGCTCTCTGGCTCAGCTGGAGGTGGGCACAGGAAGCAAACTATGTGTTTCTATGTGGCCACATCTCTATACCATGCTCTAAGAGGAGGAGGGTGTTCTCCTCAGGCATTCGAGCCAGCTGAGCACAGGGAGGCAAGGCAGGTGGCAGCTGGTTTTTGGAGTCCTCTCACCAAAGACTACAGTTTGGAAGGGAGCTGTCTGTTTTGCCTCCTGCCAATGTGCTGGAAGGAGTTCCTTTCTAGGCTGCCTGACTGCAGCCTGTGAATATCAGCACCATGAGAGGACGTGGTTGTAGGGACACCCAAACTGCTTCCCTGTGGCTTTTTCTGGGTACCAGGAGCAGCATAACTGCCTTAGCTTCTCCCAGCATCTGGGCTAAGTTAGCCTACCTTGCAACAAGACTAACTGTGTACGTGGGGAGCGGTATCTGGAGGCTGTGCTGCTGGTTACACTTGATTTACTCCAGCCATCTCTGCCCAGCTCTGCATTGTGCTGTAGTGACAGCACTACAGAGACTCTGCTGTCTGGCAGTCAGCACTGGGGTTGGAGGATAAGCAGATAAACATCATCTTTACAAGAAAGAGGGTAATCAATCACTGAAACAACTTATCAGTGCTTGTTGGGGACCCTTTACCACTTACAATTGTTAAATAAAGATGATGTATGTTTTTTAAAATATAAAATTCATATGTATGAGTGAGTTCAGTCATATCATCTAAACAAGAAGCCAGACTATGACCAGTGATCTTTTCTGGCCTTATAAAAATGACTCCATACATAATTTATAGAGTTCTAATGAATATTAGAAGTACAGTATTAATTTTCTCTTTAAATACGTGTACTCATGTCTGGATCCTTCTTCTAATACATAAGTACATTTAATAAGAAGTTGATTCTTCATAGCTAGTGACCTTCATTTATTCTGGCGTAAAATAACTAATATATTTTCATAATATCCCTGTGGAATTAAGAATGGAAAGCTGAAGGGAAGTCTCAGAGTCCAGAATGCTGAAGAACTGAGGACCCAATGTGAAAAAACTTCTGTCCTTAATATTAGCAGAGTTGAGCATGACCAAGAATAAATTGCAGTAAGATAAGGATTTATGTAAATTAGGGGACTTTGAATACAAAGCAAAATTCACTGAACAGTCTGGAGTATCTTCCTGGGAAAGTGTTTCACCATGTTTCATGCCCATTAGGTCTCGTTCCATACACCTGCTCCTTGCTCCCCATTGTGGCAGTCAGTGGAAAGAGTTATTTTTAAAGATGGCAGGCTATATTTTGCTAGGATGTACCTATGTGTAGGTTCCTAGTGATTTCAAGGAGATAGCTTGCCAGGACTGCTCAGAGTAGTTGGTTCTGAGGTTTCTGGCCTTTCGGTGTGCCCAGCTGCTGCTTTCCGCCTCCCTCAGCAGATGTGGGATTGGAACATGGGTCCGCTTTGGAGGAGACTGTCACAAGAAAGGAGGCTGCGTGCAGTGCCAGCACACCCTGCAAAAGGAGCAGGAGGGCCAAAGACATAAAATTTTTTTTGAGACTGGGAAAGTTGCCAAAGGTCGTGGCCTTGCCTTTGCTGTATTTGCAGTCAAGGAAGTTTATAATCGCCTTATTCGTGGTCAGGTATGTTGTCTTGTTAGTAACTGCCTCATGTTGTATACCAAAGTAAAGTACCCTTATCTGGAGCTCTGTAAATTAAATCAATACTTTACATTAGAGTTTTTTCCAGTGGTTGTGAATTCCTTGGAGATGCTTTGCTTTATTAACAAGAAGAGTGTGTGCTCTGCCAGAAGCTGAGAAGAAATAGGTTATGATTTCCGGAGGATAGGATTTCTAAAGCCTTTGCAGCTGCTAAGGTACAGTTTAAACCTTTTCTGCTTGGGCCTTGCAAGTGCTGTGCTTTCCAGGTTGGCTCCTGGCCTGAGAATGTCAAACATCAGCTCTCACACACGAATCTTTTGCCTTGTGGTTTTCTGGTGTGTCAACAGAGGGAACACACCACTCTGTCCTCTGATATTGGTACCAGTAAAGGTCTGAATATGCAAATTCAGGTCTATCGTAAGCATTTTGCAAAAACTCTTATAAACTCACTGAATTGTCAGGTACCATAAGCATGAATTATTCTACTTAAATGATTTCCAATTACTTCAGGATTTAAGCCAGGCATAGATAAAGCCAGCAACATAGTGAAGTAAATTCAGAGAAATGAAGTTCAGTTATTTTTTAATTTGGGCAACAGAGCCCTTCTTTTCTATCGAACAAAATACAGTCCTCTCTTTAGTTGTTTATGTGCATGCCTAGAAGCAGCTTGGTTTTTAGCTTCTTTTCACCTCGTATTCCTTCTGCTTAGAAGAACAATGTGCCCTTAGCCATGACTTTTAAACCTGCAACCCTCTTCTTTGGCCTCACACCAGAAATGTTTTTATTGGATAATATTTATCAGTGTCATAGTTTACAAACTCCATTTTGGTAGACTACAGTCTGAACCCTGGCATGAGAGTGTGTGCTCCATGGCTTTGTGCAAAGTCTGTGGAGGGAATGCAAGGACAGCCAGTTCCAATTCATAGTAATCCTGACATTGCAACCAAGATATTGGCTACTTACAAAAGAGAGGATCCTACCAAGAAAGTTTTATTACTGGTTGTTCTTGGTGTCTCCCCAGGATTGAAGAGCTGCCTGAGGGAAGGTCCTAGAGTAGGTAGGATGGGAAGAGGGAAAAACTCTACCTTGAATCGCTTTGGGCAGTCCTCATGTCTTCCGAGATTACTGTTTTAGAGACTGAGTTTTGCTGTATATCTGTAAGTCAACACTGGGACAAGAATTAATTTCTTTATTTTTTCAATGTTTTACATGAAAAGCCAGCTTTATCTCCTTTATGTGATTGTTTCTAGGATGGTGAAGAAGCCTTTGGCATAAGAAGGATGATTTTCCAATTAAATACAAAGTCAGGTCATACACCCGTCTGTTTCTCAGCTGGCTGTTGGTCTGTACAGCAAGGTTCCAGGCAGTGTTGTCCAGTGCCTTGCTAGTAAAAGAAGTCAAATTAGTTTCTGTAAGCTGTCTTTTTGAGGAGCTATTTTAAACCCCTTCATTTAAACAAGGTCTTCTTCTGGAAACTGAAATGTGATGAACCTCGGGCCTTAATATCCAGCATATAACTATCTTTCAGTGTGGTTTGTTGCAGTGCAAATTAAATCACTGGAGGAAGTCTAGCTCTCTTTCTGATAGTATTCCCTTAAAGATCATTGATTTTACACTAGAATACAAGAAACACAACATTCTCAAAACGTTTGGCATTAACAGGAATGTGCTCCCATTGAAGTCAATCATAAAATGATATTCATTTCAATGGAAACAAATATAAAATGCCATGCCACAAAAGCCTTCCATGCAAATTTGTAACTCTACAGAGGTTATTTTACCTTGTTAGACTAGCTAAGTAAGTTTTTGCCTAACTTTAGTTAAACTTCTGGTTGGTAGAAATACCCCAATAGTCAGCGAGTGTGAGCATTTACAGAGAAAAAATCGTTGTAGCCACTAGTGATGCCCTTCTGAAAATAGGATTAAGTACACTGTGAAAGTCTGGGTCTCTGTGCACTGAGTGGGATTTTTACACTATTGTCTACATGACTACAGTTACCTGTAGTTCACTGCAAATGTTTATTCTTTACCACATTTCCTTAGGTGCTTATAAAAAGGGTTCAACTTAGTCCATCTCTGTCAAAATGTATGTATGCATATCTAGTTTCAGTTCATACTAGAGGTGAAATTAATTTAAAAGAACTCAGATTACCCATTCTTTAAAAGCATTCATCTTAATCAGTTTGATCATGGCCAATTTCCTAGGCAATGAATGCAAATAATACTGTCATTTCTGTTTACCTTTCCCTTGCTATTCAGATGTTTTTCTCTTCTCTGGTTTTATTTATTTGCTTTCTCCTCTGTATTCCCAGGAAGCTGTAAGATCTTACAGGGCAGTGCTGTCTTAAAGCTTGGTGAAGTCACATCTCAGATATGTTCGTCTCAAAGACCTGTGCTGTGGTGTTGTAACTCTCCCTAGTGCTAGCAGGAGTCACACATCTCAGGTCTTGCATGTTGTTTTGAAAATACTGGAGCAGATTTAGTCTTTTAAGACATATTGTTCTTCCTTAATTTCTTGGATAACTTCCATCTCTGAAAAATGTGCTAATTTCTGTGCATTTAATCATTTGCTGTGGAGAGCAGCAGAAAGAAGCAATTTCCTGCAGTTATTTTGTCATTTCCATTCTAGTTAGGGCTATAAGTGGGTCAATCTTGTTCAGCAAAAAAAAGCCAATTGAAAATCAGCAAAACACTTTAAAAATTTGTCTTGATTTTGCAAATAATTTGGAGAAGAGGAAAAAAAAGTTTTATCACAATATACCCCAAATCTTCTTGACCAGTATATCCTTTCTTATCAGGCATTATTGACTTCAAGTTACTTATAGACCTGAGTAATTTTCTCTAGTCAGAGACATGAGTTTTAGTCTTCTTTGGTTTTTTTTTTTAATTCATCTGCTCTGCATGGAAAACCCGTTATGCTTTGTTGAAAGCTAAGGCAAATATCTGTGTGATACAGCATTGGGACGTGTAAAGTGAGGAAGATTATTCTGCACTGGGTATCTTGAGTGCCAGAGGAGTCATACAGCCGTGGAGACTGATTCCACTGTGTCCTGTTTTCCAGCTGGGCTGGCAGAAAAGCTGTGTTGCTGGTATGTGTTGTACTGCAAGACAACCATCTCCTGGCTAAAACACAGCTCCCTTCCTCAGTATTGCTGTAGCCCTGGTGAAATGGCCAACATGACTCAGAAAGGCTCAAGCTTTGTACTGCAATGACTTCCACAAACAGGAAGCCAACACTCAAAGACACACACTGATGTGCACACACCCGTTGCTAATTTGGGCACAGTAAATATCATCCTGGCACATCTACTGTCTTTCTCTGCCACCCTTTCTGGAGGGTGAGGACTGCAGCGCAGGTTTTACGGGTGGTGTTTCTAACAGGCAAATCAAATGCTTCAAGCCTGCAGAAAAACTACTCACATCCCTTTCTCAGTACTGAAATTTCTACATAGTCCTGACTGAAAAAAAAAATTGCATCAAGGTATAGTTCTGGAAATATATCTAGAGGTAGGCTCCAAGGGGAAGACTCTATTAAGTTATTTTTATTCTTGACATTAGATACCTGAGAAGAAAATCTCTCTGCGGGAATGTAAAGTGCTTACCAGTTAATGAAATGGAATCAATATCAAGAATGTTAAGTGACTACCTTGTGTTCTCCATTAATTTGCTTTGCACTCATTTATCTTGAAACTCTTAAAAGAGCTGGTGATTGAAAAGACATATCTCTTGAAAGCATAAGGATTTATTCTTGAAAAGCATCTATTGTTAACAGTCCCATGTGACAATCATCTAATTGTATAATTGGTAGCACTGGGGTCTCATTTATCTTTTTGGTTTGTAATTCCAAGGTTTAGTTACTTTAGCTTCTATTTGGACTAGTCAATCTCTTTCGGGCTGGAATAATATTGCCTCCCTAAAAAGGGAGAAAGGGGCTGTAGGGAAAATGAGAGTGCTCTGTATTCTGGAGAGACATTTATCTCAGTCCTAAGGCTGGCACAAAGCTTACAAATCTCCTAAAGCCTCCCTTCAAGCCTTCCCAGCAGGGTCCTGACTCTGAATACTTCCAGGTGTGGGTTCCCTGTGCAGGGCTGTGTTTTACTGCATAAGGCATTTCTAGAAGATGTGCCTAGAAGAGGAGTCAGAAGAATTAATGTACAAAAGTAGCACCTTCCCCATTTGTTTCCTTGTGTTTTTTAATCTCAACCCCAAAATCTTCTGGAAGTCAGGCGGGCTATCTCACAGAATCAAGGAATATGCGGGGTTGGAAGTTATCCTGCAAGGATAATTGAGTCCAATGCTTAGCCCTGCACAGGACCATCCCCAAGAGTTACATCATGTGCCTGAGAGTATTATCCAAACACTTCTTGAACTCTGTCAGGCTTAGTGCTATGACCACTTCCCTGGGGAGACTGTTCCAGTGCCCAACCACCCTCTGGGTAAAGAACCTTTTTCTAATATCCAACCTAAACCTCTTGACACAACTTCAGATCACTGCCTTGGGTTCTGTCACTGGTCACCACAGAGAAGAGATCAAGTGTCTGCTCCTCCTCTTTCCCTCATGAGGAAGTTGTAACTACAATGAAGTCTCCCCTCAATCTCCACTTCTCCAGGTTGAACAGACCAAGTGATTTCAGCTACTCCCCATACAGTTTCCCTTCAAGGCCCTTCACCATCTTTGTTACCCTCCTTTGGATGCTCTCTAATAGCTTAAAATCTTTCTTATATTGCAGTGCCAAAAACTGCACACAATATTCAAGGTGAGGCTGCACCAGTGTAGAGCAGAGCGGGACAATCACCTCCTGAACTGGCTGGCAATGCTGTGCCTGATGCCCCCCAGGACACGGTTGGCCCTCCTGGCTGCCAGGGCACTGCTAAATCATATTCAACTTGCAGTTGACCAGGACCTTCAAGTCCCTTTCCTGGTACTGCTTTCCAGCATCTCATTCCCCAGTCTGTATGTACATCCAGGGTTGCCCCATCCCAGTGTAGAATCTGCCTCTTTCCCTTGTTGAACTTCATATGGTTGGTGATTGCCCAGTCCCCTAACTTATAGAGGTCTCTCTGCAGGGCCTTCTTGCCTTTGAGGAAGTCAGCAGCTCCTCCCAGTTTTGCGTCATCTGCAAACTTGCTTAATATCCCTTCCAGTCCTGTGTCCAAGTCATTTATGAAGATGTTGAAGAGCACAGGGCCCAAGATGGAGCTCTGTGGAAACCCAGTAGTGACAGGTCACCAGTCTGATGTCACCCCATTCACTATTAATCTTTGTGCTCGACCCGTGAGCCAACTGCTCACCCACTGCATGATGTGTTTTATCATGTGTGTGCCGGACATTTTGTCAGGAAGCATCCTGTGAGAAACAGTATCAAAAGCTTTACTGAAATCCAAAAAAATTGTATCAACTGGCTTCCCTTGATCAACCAGGTGGGTTACCTTGCCATAAAACAAAATCAGATTGGATAAGCAGGACTTTCCTCTCATGAAGCCGTGCTGGCTGTGACCAATGACTGTGTTGTCTTCCAGCTGCTTTTCAATACCTCTCAGAATAATTTTCTCCATAACTTTACAAGACACTGAAATGAGACTTGACAGGCCAGTTTCTGTGGTCCTCTTTCTTGCCGTTCTTGAAAATCAGGACAACATTCACCATCTTCCAGTCAGCTCCAGGGTTGTGGGATGACATCAGGCAGCTCTTTGAGGATTCCTGGATGAACCCTATCAGGCCTCATAGATTTGTAGGGATTCAGCCTGAGCGGCAGATCCCACACAATTTCAGGGTTGACTGGGAGTTGATAATTCTCACAGTCAAGGTCCTTCAGCTCAGGGCACTGAGACTCAGAGAAACAGCTAAAATCTCTATAAAGAAGGTGGCTTTAAATAAGCTGTGATGGTGACCATGGCAATCTGATGCCCAAGAGAAATGTCTAGTAAACATAACAAAGGCACACAATTTACAGGTAAAAGGCAGCATCTTAGACAGAAAGTATTGTTCTCTTTTATATCCAGCACCTGAGCAGCCCCCACACTGACTGCATTTCGGGCCCAGCCCTCAGCTGGGAGCCAAGGGAAGGGCTTTCTCTCCCACTCTGCTAAGTGAGCACCGAGCTCTGGGTGAGCAGTAGCCACCAGACTGACTTTCTAGTAAAGATGTCCTCTGGTGCACTGCAGGCTTCAGAGAGCAAAGCTTTGTCCAGGCTTTGTGCTAGGCATTCCTGAAGTGTTTCTGATGGCTTGTCTCCTGTGTCTTTTTATTCCGTTTCTCTGCAGAGCTTTGTATAGACTCTACAGGATCCAGAAAAGGATTTTTTCACCCCCCACTCTTGGGATGACGAGCAGCCTGCAGGCAGTTTTCCTTAACATTTATTGAAACCTTTCAGCTTCAACAGCTGCATGTGTGGCAGTAGTGAACCAGAAGTGCCAAACTAATTTTTTACAGGTGAATAAATGAGATGCCTGAGGGTTTGCACATGTGCCCAATTTATTGCAACTGGCACTGTAATATATTAGCTTGAGCCATAGGCCCTTGTCCCATGCAAGAAAGTGAGGTAAAATAAATCTGTGCAAAGCACTGATGCTCCTAAGACGGATTTATTCCAGCTAACTGGAGATCAAGTAATGCTAAAGCAGACTTCATGTACTACAGGGCAGTACAAGCCTGTCCAATACCTGAATATGTAAGTTCTCAGCAATTATTTCAAAGATTTTACTATGTGAAGGGTTATAGCTCCTGGGAAGAGGCATTTGTACAATGTCATACCTTTTATGATTTTTCTTCCCTAAAATGAAGGGTGTGACAGAACTGAGGGATATTTTCCCATTTCAGTGGTGTTTTGGAGTGGTTTAGTTATGCACTATCAGTGGTAGCCCATTAACCAAGATGGTTGCATGCACTGAGTTTCATCAAGATTTAATGACAAATGCCTTGGGCTAATCACTATCTTGTTTCTGTTAAATGCTAACAATTATGTTTTCCACCATTACCCACCCAGATTCCTAGAGGTGTGTGCATCCCCCTTGCCCACCCAAGGTGGCAAGGATGCCCCACATGGCATCCTCTCACTTCTTTTCATCTTGCAAGGCTGATTTCCTTCCATGCCCCTACTCCTGTGCTTTGGTCCTAGGGCCTCCTGTGGGTGGCTGTGGAAGGTGGAGGCAGCAGTGGGAAATAGGGGCTTGCTGCTCTGGGAGGTGTTGCCTGGGTGTTTGTGCTGGGCTGATTAACACAGAGCAGCTCCATGATGCCTAGTGCAAACAGAGAAGAGGCAATTCTCAGAGCATGGTTTGACCCAGGAGATGTGGAAGTACATGCAAGGGAGTTTGAAGAGACTGTGGTCAACGTGGGTCTTCAACTAGAGGGGCAACAGCCAGGTGAGCGAGGCTGGCATTGTTTTTAGAATAATTTAGTCCTGAGGTGCTTACATTAGCATTCCTTCCTTCTTTTCTCCCTGAATTGTGTCAAAAGAAAGGAGACTTTTATTTAGCTTTTAAAAAAGGGATAGATCCTGAATATGGAAAACGTTTGGGTGTGGAGGTCTTTTTTTTTCCTGTAGAAAATTCAAAGAGGATTTTCTGTGTTGGAAAATTGCAAGTCATTGACTGAAAAATGACAAAGGGAAAACAAGGTGAAAATACACTACACTGGGTTGCCAAGAAACTTTCTGGCTTGCTGATTCTGTAAGTATCCCATTAGAAAGTAGCTTTGAAACAAGCTGTGGTTCTTTTTTGTTCTTGACTGATGGGGCAATTTAAACATTGATTGATTATCTATTCTGCAATCCATGATGTTGGAATTAATTAATGTGCTATATTTTTGTACTAGATAGAACTAGTGAAATTGTATTTTTCTTTTATTTTTTAATGTGGATGTCTTAGATGATTCTCCAGTTCTTGTAAGTTTCAGAAGTTGGTGTGATACTCTTCACTGAAATGAGCAATGTTAAGGCATAACCCACCTCAGAATGTGGTGCTCTCTAATCTCAGCTTCACTTCACTGAGAGTGAAACACAGGTTGAGCCACTTTGCTAAATTGCAATATTTATTATTTAGACATGCAACATCCATTCTGATATTTTACAGTAGTAAGAGACTCAGAATATCTGGTCAGCCTGAAGAACTTGCATCAATTACTAGCTGCTTTTTTCACTTGTGGAATTCGTTAAGTACCTTTAAACGTTATGCACAAAGTTTGCTGCATTTTAGCTTTTGTCCTAAGAATTAGGGCTGTATTTTGTGTTCTAACTCCTGCAGAATCACTGTCAGCTGATGGGGAAACTGAGTAGGAAATAGCTGAAAAGACAAATTCTCTTTGTCGTAACATAGCAAAGCGTAATTTCTTGGTACAAGATAACACCATTTGTTCTAACAGCTCATTGGCAGTAGCAATTTACCTTCTACCCTAGAATATCTGATTTTGACCTCTTACATCTGTTTTATACTATTGTAGCTTTAAGATCCTTAAGAGCATTTTGATTTAGGCACAAATGCAGCAATGTGATTAAATACAGATTGATTTCAATCAGGAAGAAGCCTCTACTTAAAGCTAATTATGTACTTAAATATGCGGCTGGAGATGACTTTTCTACTGATTTATGCAAGCAGAAAATTGAGTCCAAAAATACATATGAAATAAGGTATCTATTTCTTCTGAGATATCATATCTTATCTCCTCCTCTTTTCCCCATATCTCTGTACTAAAAGGCTGTCTTTTTTTGGATTTTCAAAGACTTGATAATGGTATTTTCTGCAGCTATGCTGATGTCCCCAGATTTATGCCAATAAATCTAATCCATATGCTTTCCATCTTTCCTTAGCAGTCTCATTAGACCTACAGTAGCTGTTAAACCAGTTCTGCTGCTAAAACTTCTCTTTAGCTTGTTTTTTTTTTTTCCTCTTTTCTAGAAAGATTAATGTCTGCAGAGACTATTAAGCTTTAAATCTTTGGGTTCCTTCAGACTCATAATTAGTGATGGTGGGACACTCGCTGCTGTCACAGAAGGTCTGCAGGATGTACCAATCCAGCCTGAGCTCAGTGAACTCTCTGCTCACTCTTTTCTGAGTGCAGCCACCTCCTCTGCTTCAAAGATGTGGAGTAACAAGGGCAGGCCAAAGCTTCTGGGCTTTCACAGCACACTCTAACATTGGAACACTTTACCTGTTTTCTGCTACTCCGGTGTTTTCCGAAGCCCAGGGCCTCACCCAGTGTGGGCAGTCTGGGACATCTGCTTAGACGTGGCTAACTGGTACCATCTAAAATTAGATGGTACTTCCAGGCTGTTCCTGCCTAACACTCTTGTTTCTAGGATCCCCACGCTGTGGTCACCATTGCTGTTAGAAGGAAGAGGCCCTCTGGCTGGCACTTGGAGTAGAGCACCTGAACGAAGCCCAGGGAACAGTTTTTCTGTTCATTTCCAGGCACGGTGCTTTGCTGAGGATTTATCTGACTTTTTTGACTCCAAGCTAGGAAATAGCATCTTACCATTATTATATAAGATGGGAAGTCTTTCCCCATGCCAGGTCAACTTACAGTCCCTCACAATCTACAATTAGGGAGATAACAGAGATAACCTGTGCCCAGAAGAAGTCCAGTCACTGGAGTGCTGTATTCTAGACAATTCATGTATCCCTTATCTTGAAGTTTATTAAAAACACACTGCTTTTCCTGATGAGCATTGATAGTCAATGGCAAATAATAACTCAAAAGGCATAAATCCATAAAAGGCACTCCGGCATACTGCTTGATACATCATAGTGGGTGTGGTTATGATTCTGCCCTAAGTCCTGGTGCTTTGCTGCCATGCCCTTGAGCTACTCCTAAATATATTTCTGCAAAGAGGGCCTAAACCATGAACATGTGTAAAATATGAGCACACCGGAATGTGTTGATAGCCAAGTGATGTGCACCAGTGCTAGACAGTTCCCTGGGCCCTGAGTGAGTGTAGGCAGCCCAGTTTGGCTTTGTCTGATCCCACTTTTTGCCTTCCCAAGGCTGACACGTTCCTGCGAGTGGGGCAGAGAGGCATGTTGCAGCCTGCGCAGCCTATGCAATGTGCACAGGAGAGAGGCTGCAACCCTTTTAGCACAGTTACACTTGAGGGCAGAAGTGCGTTTCCTTCCTGCACAGGTATGCCCGACAGCAGACAGGATCCCTTCTGAGCTATGTGCAAAAAGAAGGCAAAACCTCGCTTTGAGGGTGGAGATACCAAAATGCAGGACAAGAGGCTCTGAAGTTGAAGTGTGGTGGGCTGGTAGGGTGCTCCCCAGCCCTTTCTCTGAAGCACTGAACCATAGCTGTGCAGCTCCTGGTGAACCAGCTTCCAGGGGTATGAAGCAGGATGCAGACTATGGCAAAGGTTGCTAGTAAGAGAGCTGTAAAAAAAAAAAAAAAATCTACAGAGTCCTTGAGGACAGCTGAGAGCAATTTTTGAAGAGGTCAAATGTGAATCATAATGTTTTGCCTTGGAAACCTTCTATTCTCATGAGCTGCTATCATTCTGTGTCTTTAGAGAAACAACCCAGCGTGTTGGGGCCTCAGTTTGGGTCAGGCTTTCTCAGTATCACGAGTGAAGAATAATCATAAGATCCTGTCTCTTTAAAGTAGAAAAGCCAGAAAATCTTCTTGCTGAGCATTCTTGTTATTGCAGAGGTTTACAATTTATGTGGTATTTGTCTTTTAACCCTGAAAAAATGGATGACAGCAAACTGTGTTCAGATGTGCAGAGAAGCTCTAATACACTGAAAGAACCCAATACTCAGAAAAAGCTCTCTGTGCATTCCAGTATATAAATTTATCTAAGAAAAAAAAGTCCAAGCTTATGCCCAGAATATGTATTTGGCAATGTATAGGAGGAGGATAATACTCTTGTTTGAAAGGGAAGCAGGGAAGTTTCGAGGGGCAATGTTTTTTCCAGTATCCAAACCAAGAGCCACAGCAAGAGGACAATTCCCAGATCTGGTCCTATCGATTTAGCAAGAACCCATCTGCTTAGGACCCAAGCATTAATTATGCTGATTGAAGCAATTTATTTATGCAGCGTGAAAACAGGCATACAACCCTACCCTTTGAGACTAGACATTTGGATCTCCAGGTAGCCAGGAAAGAAGCACATGGAGATGTGGACTCCTCTGCTCCAGAGCCACAGGGCGAGCACAGAAATGCAGAGAATTGTTTCCTTTATTTTAAACTTCGTGGCAATGCGCTTAGCAGCTCAACACTGAGGCAAAGAGGTCAGCCTTTGGCTGCTGCAGAGAAGAAATGAAGGGATCCAACAGCACAGCAGTTCTTTGGTCCTCCTTTCTTTTTAAGCTATTCATGATTCATGGGTTACATTAGTATCCCTGCAACAGGAAAGACATGGATCGTTAATGCACCAGTCCAGAGGAGACTTTGAGTGAATTCTTTATGCTTTCATTACAAATCACATTGTCTACCTTGCACACTGCCAACTTTGCCTGTGGCTCTCGTCTGTGCAGCACTCCCCATTTACAAGAATTAAATTCTTCTGGCTCCAATGTCATGTTAGATACACCTCCTCTACAAGGAAACCCTACCTCTTCAGGAAAATGCGCACTGATTAAACCAGTCAGTATCCAGGAAGAGTTATACAGAGGAGCTTAACTTGACACGTTAGAGCAGGTCACACTAATGTAATTGCTAGTGCTGACCTTCTGCCTTTGGGTGTGGAGCACAGTGTCTATGTCACCACTGCAGTACTGGAGAGGATGCCCTTCTCCTGCCTTACTTTTTGTTCAGGTCAGACAAAAGCGTGTTGTGTGCCAAACTTGAAGAGCATCTCAGACTTTAAACCATTTTTTTCACTCGCTGTGTGTTCTCTTTGCAAAACAGTAGCTGCACAAGACACAAAGAACTGTTGCCCAAAATGCCTGATTTGACAGTAAAAAGTTATAGATTAATAAATAGGCCGGGGGCGGGCGGGAAAAAAATACCACAAAGTACCAGATGGATCATTGGTGGAGCACAGTGTGATCAAAGGTACATTTGTTCGTGACAGACTGTGCACACAGGAAAATCAGACAAGTTTCTTTATCCCACTTAGCAAAGCCTACCTGTCTTCCCAGCATGTTCCCCTGAGAGTGAATAAAGAGGTGTTTTCCCCCTGCTATTGGGAGAACCTCCTTATGTGCCCATGTCTCTTGTGACTGGGGTTGCATGGGAGTGGGATTTGCAGTCCAGCCCCCTACAGTACTGCCACAGCAAAATGAAAGTGTTGTGCACTGGAGTCAAACCACAGCTGCATTTAAAACTTGCCCTCAAGAAAAGATAAGGTCGCTCTTGCTAAGAATAAAATATTTTAATATCAACTTCCTTCATCTTTACTGCTTTTACAGCGAGGATCCAGCTGTTCAAGTGTAACTTTTCCCCCTCTGTTAGCAATTTCAGGAAATCAAAATATGTGTTTGGAGAAGTGAAAGCTTACAGATTTGTGACCATCTGGGACTCATCCTCTGCCCAGTCTCCAGAGAGATCGTGCTTGTCAGGGCCCTGTGTACAGGCAACTGTATTTGAGTAGCATTTCTTGTGGGCTCATCATTTCTTGAGAACTAGTTTCCAAATGTCTCACTTAACTCCTACACATAGGTAAAAACAGCTGCAGAAAAACTAAGATTGACTTGGTCTATTTTTGTCCCAGAAGGTGTCACTGAAGAGCCAGGAAAGGTGCAAGTTTGGTAGTAGTCTTAACCGGGGTCTTAGCTGCAGCCTTGAGAGGTGGAGCCTGGGAGAAGGTTAGAAGCAATTTGGAGGCAGAGATTCCTGTGGCTACTGGGGAATGAAGATCTGGAGAATTTTGCATCAGAGAATGAATACCCCGAAACTTGCAATGCTGTGTTATTCCTCAGCTAAGTCATCTTATGGTCTGTAGCAAAACTAAATGATTCTTGGGAGGTGGTGGAAAGGGCTTCATGAGTTTGGAGGTGCTTTTTTTTATAACGTACCTTTAAAGGAATGCATCTTTGCTTCATAGCTGTTGTGTCAACGTTACATTGTAAAGCACAATTGTCACGCTTTTTTGTATAGTCTAGGTCTTTAGGCCTTTTCTTAAGGATGGGAGGAAAAGCTGAGATTTTCTGTCCAATTGCTTTGCTATGATTTATTACATGTTATTGATAGATACAGAACTAGCACAGATTTGACAGTGATGTAAGAGGCCTCAAGGAGCTTGCAATGTGAATTCAACCGAAACCAACAAGTTACGTATATCAGGCTGGGTGTCCTTCTCTTCATTTGGGAAAGGTAGTTTGATTTACGGTTGTAAGTCTTTCCTCTGCTGTTGGGAAATCTTATGAGACTTGATCTGATACATAAAGAGAGACATTTAGGATACCTGCCTCCATGATGGGCACTGGGAAGAAATTCCTCATTAATGTGGCCAGAGTGGAAAACCCTTTCAACAGGATATTAAATAGTCTGCTCTTAGCCAGTCTCTTAAGTACTGAAAACCAGGCTGTGATTTGATGTGGGGGTAAGATTATCCTACACCAGACTTCTGCGGGTTGTTGGTTCCTTCCCCAGAAACATCTGCTACTGTCTGAGGCAGGATAATGGACTAGATTATTGCATCCATGTTCCCATTCCTGGGCTCTAAAGAAAATAATTGGAGGGTCTTTTAAAATAAAGAGTGGTTTAGTGGATAAGTCAAGCTATATAGCTGGCACATTTTTAGCCAGTTCTCTGCTCTTCGGGGTACTGATATTGCACATCCTTTCCTCTAGTTTCCAATAGCATGCTCTCAGCTGAGTTGGGTTGTCTTGCCTATAGTTTAATACAGCACAACTTTTTGACATATTGTAACTCTCTGAGGTAAAGAACAAAGGAGGGAGACTAAATTTTTCCCCAACAGAGCCATATTAAGTTCACTGCTCCGATGGACTTCCAAGGTTTGAAGCAAGAAATATAAAAAAAAAAAAATGTTCCAAATTCTCTAAAAATGTGTCTTCTTTTTTGCTAAAAGCCACTCAAAGTTTCACTTAAATGAAAATTCAAATGTTTTTCCTAACCTTCTCAGCGCCCGGTGAACCATACAGTGGCTGCAGGTACTTTTAATGGCAGAAATACCATAAACTCATAGGAAAGTATAAGAAAACCTGTTACTTTGTTTCAATAAAAAGAACATAAGATGGAACTCCCACTTTTTTAACAACATAATGGAGTCTACACACTGACATTCTACTAAAAAGTTAGGTGTTCGCGCTGAGGCAGTCCAGCAAAAGAAGACTTGCAGGTCTCAGTGCTGGAATTTTGCCATTTAATCTTTTCTCTGGCAGATTAGCATGGAGATTACACAGCCTCTGTGCATTGTTATCCACAGAAATAAAACCTATAAGAGTTTGTTCAGCCGTACTCTCCACTTTATTTATCCATTTTTTATTTCAGCTGCTAATCTGCTAAGGATTTCAGCCTTTAGCTCAGGGTTATCAGAATGGCATTGTGAGTGGATAACATCTGTTTCAGCTTTCATCCATCTAGACCATAAGCATTAATCACTAGAAATGGAGTGTGAAATGGAAAGAAAAGTTAAATGCACATTTGATTCTGAATGCTCTCAGAGAAAATGTCTTTCAAGATCTGACCAGAGGGAGAGCTTTCCTGCACTATAGCTTGAGCTGCCAGTGCATGCTGCATGAAAAGATGGTCATATTATCTGATAGAAATTCTGCTTCTTTCAGTTTGTTTTAAAGACACAATAAAACCCTGTCCTGTCCCTTCTAAAAGAAATAGTAAAAAACAACTAACCCTGAAAGAGTGCATCTGTTTAGCTCAATTTGGTTGTGGTTATCAGAGTGTGGCGATAAATAAAGCTTCTCTTTCCAGGCTTTCTGTGCCCCAGTTTGTACCCTTAGTCCTGAGCTGTTTCAGCCTCATGCTGCAAATGGGATGCTTTACTAGGGTGATGAGGAATAGAGAGAGAGGACTAGTTTGCCCTTTCACCACACTTTCTCCTTTTGTCTGGTGAATATTTGCCTTCTTAGCTAGAATTATGAGTTTCCAAAAGCAGCACTGTTGGAAGGAATGCATAATCAGTAAATCACTGTTTATGTGATGGCAGTCAAATGGCTACTGCAAGGAACTGTCCTGTTTCTTCTAGGAGGTGTTTTAAGCTTTACTCCTCTAAGCAAATTTTTGCAGCATTAACACCCACATTTTGTGGCTGACTGTGTGTACTTCTCTAGCTGTTGCATGGGGTATTTTTGCAGCACAATGGGCTAGATTTGCTTCATTTTGTGAGAATTTATGTGCAGGTACCCTTTCTGCATTGGAGAACATATTGGTTGTTGTGGTCGCTCTGGAAAGCTGGAGATGGAAGATGTCTATATTCAGATCTAGCTGATGGGATGTGTTTTGTATGTATGCTCTTCTGCAGAGGTGTTTTCCAGCTTTGCTTCTCACCTCACTAGATGCTCAAAAAGCCGGCAGGAGTTAATTTCTGAAACCCTCAGAGAAGGCTTCTCACAGAATTCCTCCAAAACCATGGAATATAATTCATCCACAGCAGTCAATACGGCCTCCTTCTGTCAATTTAAAATTCTTTTTTGTTGACAGACAGTTAACTGAGATTGTCAAGGCATAATTTTTGTGCAGTGCAATGAATTCAGCAGATGACCTGTCCCTGTTTCCTTTATCATTCTTCCCCCTTGTCACACTTTGAGACAAACTGTTTTCAGCATTTTAAGCTCTAGAAGTCCCTGAGGAAGGCCACTGTAGCTTATTTAAAACACCCCAACAACTCTTGGCCACCCATCAGGTCAGGGCTATAGCTCTATAAGGACTCTGAAAGAGCCCTGTTCCCAGAGCCTAAAAACAGAGTCTCTTTGGAAGCAAGAGAAAAACCTGTTAACGAGAGTATTATTTCTCTAGCATTTCAAAACTGAGCCCATTTCTTTTTCCTGAAAAATCACTTCATTTGGTGTCCCCCCCATCCCCAACTTCCTTCCAGTTTAACAGTAGGTAGACTTAAATATATTCGTTTTTATGCACAGCAGCAGCCAAGCTCTGTATTCTTCAAGCTCGGTATTCTGGGAAGTGTTTCTCCAGGCCCTTTGATTTCCTTGTGTGCTTTGTTAAGAAGTGAAATAGTTAATGTTTACAGACATTACAGTTACAATACTTGTCAGCTGAGTTGGCATCTGTTCAACTGAAGGCAAATATGCCTCAAAGATCAGTCTCTCTTCAAACTCGGCTTATCAGCATGGGATAGTTATAATAGAAAGGGGAAGGGAGAGACTTCAAGCCTCTGTAATTAAACCAGCAGTAGTTCCCAAAAGGACACTTTGTGTCTAAAATCAAGGCCTATCTTTTTTACTGTATATTGCAGCATATTCTTTAAGCTATTCTCATAAGATCCAGTCTTCACCTAAAATCAGATTTTCCACCATGGTCTAACATGAACCATCTCATTAGACCAGTATAACCAGCAAAAAAACAACTGCATAGACAACCCCACAGGTATCTAGTTATATTCACTTTGTGTTTAGAAAGATCCTTTCCTATTTCAACAGAACAGAATTTACATTTACAAGTCAGCTTAGAGTCTGCCAAGGAACTGCCAGACATCAAATCCTTTATGTTTTCTGGAGCTGATGCCATTTACCTGTGCTTTGAGTAAGAACTGAGAGTCTGCCATCTCCCAGACAGTGTTCTCCTACCTTTCCATCCCCAGCCTTCTTCTACCAAGAAAGCTTTTCTTTCTGTTACAAAGAAAAAAAAACTAGAGAGGAGAGGAGAAGAGAAATTATTGCCAGTTTTTGCCCTTATGCTTTTAGGGTTAAGTTATTTAGGATGTATCTTACTGGTTTCTTACAAAAAAGGCATAGAAAGACATTTATTAGGTGGATTTTTTCTGCACAGGCAACGGCCTAAACACAGAATAGAGGCACCATCTCTGAATGATTTGTCTCTTCTATAAAGGTAATTTTTATTCTTTGCAGGTCTTTTTAGTTTTAAAATATCTTCCATTCTGTAAACTGGTACTTTTAGAAACTCCTTGAGTCTTTTTAAGGGAAAATCTAATGAATCCACAGTAAAGCAATAGAGAAGAATGAGTCAATGACTGTGTTTTTCTGTACAAGTTCTAAAGTGCAATGCTGAACTGAAATGTTCTTATTTATATCAGAATAGGAGTAATTGCAGTTCTAGACATGGTAGGTAAGACATGTATTGACGTCAAGAGTATAAAATGTACGTAAACAAAGTCTGTGGGAAAGATTCCATTCTGCAGATGAAGAACTGTGAAGGGGTAAAAGGTTTGCAAAGAGAAATTCAGTATCAGAGGCCAGAAGCGGGACCTGGTCTGATAAGGATGTTATTTTCCTCACCAGAGTCCCCTTTCTTCTCTTTGGGCTCTATTTTTTGTAGCAGCTCACAGAACAGACTTCTTGAAACTACTTAGTATTCATCACAGATGATAGCCTTGCAGTTTTGTGAAAAGTAACATCTGCTCAGGGAGAAACTGTGTGTACATGTATAAGCAGGTTTCCAAGATACGTATTTGAGAGAAGAAGAGAAAACAATTTTGCTCAAATATCCCTAAAATTTACACGCCTACTCAACATAATCCAGCAACCCAACCTCAGAGCAATCTTCTCGGGTAAAGAAAAAGAACACATAATGATGTCCAGACCCCCAGCTGCCAGCAAATGGTATTGCTCCGTTGCAGATGTACTCCATTATGGTTTTCCTGCCTGATAAAAAAATGTCCTGTCACTGGCAAGTGGAACTTTTTCAAAACCAATCTATATGCTGGACTTCTCTCTGGCTTTAACCAGGAGAGCCTTGTATCCGTGTCACTGCTGAAACAGGCACGCTATGAGCTTTCTGACTGAGTTCAGAACTACTGAGTTTCATCTGATTTCACTGGAGAGTTTGACAGAGTTTTGCTGCAGAAGCACAAGCTGGCTGAGATGCTTGGCACAACTCTGATGAAACTAGGTTGAATTTTAAGGTTCTAGTGTGACACCACACCCAGGAAGCTTCACTTGGAATCTGTTCTGCTTAGAAAACCTCTCTTCCCAAAGGTTACTTAGGGTACTTTTGAAAAGTACTATAAAACTAGCTCAAATGCAATTATTTGTCTACTCCTGAGGCCAGTTAAAGAGAATATTTTATTCTACTCTTTATTCTATTCTCCCCTTTGTAGCCAATGGGAAGCAGGACAAGGATTAATTACATGTCACAGAGTCTCTTATTCTGGGTAGCAAGAGATCATGGATGGTCCTGAACTCTGGTTTCATTCCTATATACCTGATCAACATTACTCCTCTAACTGTAAAAATACAAATAAGAACACTTTAATACATTAAATATATTTGTGCGTTTATTACAATTTTTCAGTCAATGTAACCAGAGGTTGCATTTGATGTTCAAACCTATGATACGTTTTTTCATTGATTGCTTTTTTTAAAAGACATCTGTTCTTAGAAGCTGGTCTTATGATTAATTCCTGTATCTTTATCACGAGAGTTCAAAGTGAATGGCTGCTACATTTAAACATAGTTCATCTTCAAAACAGAAGCATGAAAACACCATATGACAGTATCTGACTGAAGAAAGGAGCCTTTGACCTCATTGTAAGGCTTGTACCCAGTGGAGGCCTGGGTGGGATATGGGCTATGGTGCTCCAGCTGTGGGAGCTGCTTCCAGCGGTGTCCCATGTGGCTTAGCTGCTCCACTTGTTGCACAGCTGTTTTCCCCTGGGTGTGAAGTAGGGACAAACAGCCTGACCCTCATGGTCAGGTAGTAACTGAGGGAGCGTAGAATCAAAGAGCTAAGCAATATGCTCCAAGGCTTGTGTAAACCTAAGGAGTTATTACCAGTCGGTAGACAAGGTGAAATGTTATCCTAAAATCCATGTCTTTGAATTCAGTAGGTTTTGGGGTTTTTTTTAAGCCAGTATCTCTCTTTTACGATCAGCAGACTGCTCATATCTCGGCTATCACTCTTTTTTTTTTTTTCAGACAAATCAGCAATGAGATTTTGAGGTAAATGTCTAGATTGTCTTTATTTACTGCTCTTTGATTCATAGCCAGAGCTGTCTCAGAGCGCATGCACCTGGAGTCCCTTTCAGTGAATCATCATGGGAAGATGTACTCCAGGAGCATGCCTAATTTGCTGTAGCTGTTGATGGGTGTTAACTTGATGGGACCAGACTAAAGCTAGTGCAAAGGCAGCTCTCTGAAATGCAAATAGTGTGGATGTTGCACCCTAGCTATCAATTTCTTTGCCCAACAGATCTGCTCCTGCTTGCTAATGTAACAATAGAATGAGAAAGTCACACACCATAGCAAGCCTGATTTCACTCTATGAGGGCATCAGGAGACAAAGTAATTGGCAGTGGAACAATAAAGTTCATCAGGGCTAAAAATAATTTTATTTGCAAAATGATGGAGCAAATATCTATAGTTCTCTATGGCCACCTCCAGGTCACTCATGTGGACATCACACTCCCCAAGTTATCCCACTCTTTCAAGACCCCAATAGTAGCTAAATCTAGCCATCCTCTGTGCCTTTGTGTTTGGACTTCAATAGCACAGATCTAATCAGTGACTCTGGGATCAAATCAGGTCCTTTGTGGCATAAAAGGTATGGACAATTTGCTCTGGAACAAACCTTTGTCTGTTGTCCTTTTGGGCTGTTAGTCAGAGCATGGTCTTTGATAGTGTTAGATCTGTTCTGGGAAAATGGATTTTTCTTTCAGGCCTCAGTCTTTCGTGTTTTACTTCTATAATTGTAATTTGTGAGAGGAACACTGGACAGGTCTCCCTCTCTGAAACAAAAGAAGGACAAAAATACTGGCATCCTTCTGTGCAGACAAACCAATAAGGCAGCTGCCCTTCAGCAGTAGCAAAAAATATTACTGCACTTTTTCTTCCTGATCTCCTTCAAGCCCCTGTGGGAGTGCACGGGAGGCATCAGCAACAACAAAGAATCCTTAAAATGAATTGCAACAGCCAAGGAGACTTTTTTGCTTGATCACAAAGGGAGACAGAAGATGGATTTCAGAGAGAAGAGCGAGAAAGAAGCTGTGACAGGTTCCATATATTAGAGATGAGCTGGATGCAAGTGTGAGTCAAGAGTCAGACAAAATAAAAAGGGTTAAGTATGAGAACAAACATATCCTGTAATGTTTGGAAGCAGCTGCAAGCTTGGGAATATGATACAGTGTTATTACAAAGCTACCAATAGAGCAGATTTGTGCCTCTCTGGCTTGACTTCCAGATCAATAGTATACAGTGGGTGTCAGGAAAAAGATTCAGTCATCTGTAAGTCAAAATGCCCCTCTCTGGAAAGAATGGAGTAATGAAGAAATTGGAATTAAACTGTGATTTCTGTGTGTCTAGATCCAGATCTATCTACGGACAGAGTATCAGTCAGTCAATACATAACTAAATATGTGTGGAGAGATTGGTACTGGATTATATGAAGATCTGTGAGTCTACATTTATGAGTCTGATAGTAAAATCTTTTAAAGAGGTACATGTGTTTATAATTCTTCTCACTGTAGTATTTCCTGTATGACAACAGCACTCAGTGCAGACAGATTAAACTTGTCAGCATCAGTTCCAAAGTTTATTTAGGGCAGAAAGAAAAACAAATTAAAAAAAAAACAAACTCTGCCTGTTCATGAAGTTTGACTTCATATAGACATTTCTGATTAGCTGTTGAGGAAATCTGTGATCATTCAGAAACATGTCATCTATCCATACTGATGCTGATGTTCCAATCTTATCCAGCAAGAAATTCATTCACTAATATATTTGTATGGTCAGATTGGATGGGGCTCTGATCAACCTGATCTAGTTGAGGATGTCCCTGCTCATTGCAGGGGGGTTGGTGTGGGTATGTTTACATATACATGTATGTTTTTGTTTTATCTTTGAAGGCTTTGTAACAGCTAGCTTGCTTTGCAATTAGCTTGAAATATGACCAAGCACAAGGGCTATAGGAATGCATTTGAATACCAAATTTGTTTTGTGTCATGTCTTATCAAAGGTTTTGAAATCTAGCCCAGATTTCACTGGACAATTTGTCAGATCCTGGATATCTCGGCTGCTTTCCAGACTGCTGCTAGCTGCAGAAGGAACCTTGCTCACCAGATCAGCTCAGTGTGTTGGGCTGTTCTCTGAGACTTGCAGTTAGTTACTGGCCAGGCCTGCAGGAGCAAATCAACGGCAGCCAAGCTCTTTGATCTATCTTTCACACCAAAGCCATAGTAGCAGCATTCATCTTAATCTGCTATCTTAGCTCAGAGGAAAATAAAATAGATTCATGGTGCTTGATGTGAACAGGCTTCAGCTGAAAAGTAAGAAATTAGGATCATTTGACTCCAGCTGTGTGTGGAACAGTTTTACCTGATCTAGGACTCCTGAAGGTGAGACCCCTTGAGACAGAAGTTTATTTTAGTGAGGGGGCAGGGTAGGGAAGGGGAGATCTACCTCAGAAGTCTTGTTTAATATAAGATACCTAAGATTATAAAAGATCTCTCTGGGATGAGGTCTTGGTAGAAGTAGTTGAAATGACATTGTACTGAAACTCCTGAAAAACACCCTTGGGGTTAAGGTTATAGAAAGCAGCGTACCATCCAAGCATAGGACAGATCATATAGAGAAAATAAACCAGGTAGGAGCATCTGTCATCTTTTATCTTGTTACTGGCAGGTCTTTAAAGCTGCCTTCAAAGCCTCTGCTACTGGAGACTCTAGTCCTGAACCAGACAGTTCAAGACCTCTTTTGCAGGACCATCAGAGCTGTGAGTGGCTCATGAGACCTTTGGAGGCTTAGCCAACTGGGTGAAATTGCTGGCCAGATAACCTCTTTGCTGTAACCCAAGCCCAAATGAGGACATGTGAAAATCTTCTGACCACAGTGTGTGGGTAAAGAAAGACTTTCAGATTATTTACTTACTCCACCTTCTGCAGTGCTGCTCCTAGCAGGGAGCATGGCACTAACATGGCCAACATCCATCCCTCCTCACAGAAACCTCTCCTAAGCTGAACTCAAGGCAGTCCTCAGGTACTATTGCAGATAGAAAAGCACACAGCAGAAAAGGAGATGGAATACAGAGCTGCAGGATCCAAACAAGATCTTAGAATTGTGTTATCTCCCCATTTCAGCAGCAGACTGACAAGAAGAAGGATAGAAGCTGGCCTCTGATACTGCAGAGTGAATATATTAGCCAGGAGAAAAGTTCTTGCTGGTGAGACACTCAGGAAAAATTACCTCTTCTAACAGAGACCAAAAAAACCCCAAACAACAAAAAAAACCCAGCCAGAAACATCATCTCAACAGGGAACACTCTAACAGACAGGAGCTACCAGAGTGAACAGAAGCACAGTTTGCAGTATCAAAACACGATGGCATCCTGCTCCTTTTGAAGCTTGCCCACTGCCAGCTGTGAAGTCTTCATGCTGCTGCTTTCATGCTCTGCAATGTGACATCAAGCTCTTTACAAAGCAGACACTCTCTGTAGCTGTTACTCACCGTGCAGCCTCCTGTGCAGAGCCCCAGTTTTCAGCAGTCATCCGTCACTGAAAATTTTCCTCTACCTTTTGCCACAAGAGGACTCCAGTCTCCAGTGGCTCCCAGGGAGATGTCTGCGGTTTTTTCCTAACTTCCCCAGAGAGCCATTCCAGCAAACTAGCAATTAAGAACCTGGTTTAGCAGCAGCTCTGTTTTTCAAAATGTAAAATGAACAAACATGTTTAGTGTGGACTCACTTTTTCAGAGCTCTAAACAGACAGACTACTGTTTGTTAACAAGAAGCTCCTGCTCTATCCAGCTATGGCATTAAATATTTTTGCTAAGGAACCTTGCACTGGAAAACGCTTACGGGTAAAAGTGATCCTTTTCTTATCGTTAATTGTATACAGCTGTGTTGAAGCTTGTGGCTAATGATAAAGACCCGTGCTTAATAATGTCTTTTTTTAACTCATTTTTAAAAAAGCTTCCTGTTTCTTGTCTCACTCTGTGCCATGAGCTTAAGGGCAAGTATCTTACAATGCTAACAGCCATTCATATGATGTCTGATTAATGTGGTTATGGCTGTAGAGACATTGTAGTAATTATAATGATAGGAATATGATTGTTCCTCTCAATTTCCATTTTAATAGAGGCCAATAAATATGTCTTATGGCTTTTATGGTATTTAATAATCTTTCTAGTCATAAATGGGAGCTTATAGAACTATTGTGGATATGTTGGGAGATATAGGAAGGCACAATATGCAAGTCTTCTGGACTCTGCAAAATAAGTATGTATTTACAATCCACATAAGTAGGGGCTGATCTCTGTTGGGGGAAAGAGGAGCTTAGCAGCCAGCAAAATGTGAAGGATTTGAAAAGGAGGATGCAGGGGAAAGCATTGCAACCATATCCTAGGCAGGCTGCTGATCTAAGAGAATTGAGTGATCCGTCTGTTGCTGCAGCTCACCTCCCAGTCTGCTTTTACCACAATTTTTAGATAGCACTGATACTGTGTTATAGCACATCTCCAGGGTTGTCATAAAAAGCCATTAGATACTGCTTTTCACTGTTTTGACTATGAACTCTTGGACTTGCCTTATTGGATTGTAAAGACTGGAGTAACACAATTAAAATACTCGGACCTCACTCTCCTAGCACTAGAATTACAGCTAATTGTGCTTTAGTGTTTTTGTTACCCTTGCTTATGATAAAGTTCACATCAGTTTACGAGCCCTCTTAGGACAGAATTATATTGCCGTGGTGGGAAAGTTAAGTGTTGCAAACACTGGTCAGGGCCCAAATAAAATATCACAGCTGCAGACCCTCCAAAAGGAAGGATGGTTTCTTGCAAAGGAGAACTGAAGCCAGAAGAGTCCTCAGCCCTAACTGTCAGGTACATCCATCAGAGAGCTTTTGTCAAAGGGAGGGGTGATATCTGGGGGACACTGATGAATCAGCTTTAAGCTAGGGAGCTCAGGTGGTCTTAGGACAGAAGATGGTGCACACGGCAAGGCTCACCCCAAGTACAAGGTTGGGTCATGAGCTCTGTGCTCCACATGTACCCTCTTAGGGTTTTGTGGGCAGTGCACGTATATTTGCATGCACTACAGATAGCACATAACCTGCAGAACCTCAGCAGATGTCTCTTCTGAATGGCTGTTAACAGAACAGACACTAGAGGGCTGTGGAAAATAGTCTTTAAAAATATTAGTGTTGGTAAGGCTTAGTTTCCAGGGAGAATGAGTCCAGGTCCTGTCTTTGACAGACACACAGGGAAGTAAGTGATGGATGTTACTCTTCTTCTCTAACCCAGACTCAGAGGACCCATCTGGTATAAGGTCTGAAGACACATTAAATTCAATTTCAGGGCTCCCTGGACCACTTCAGAAATGCTATGGCTGCCTGATACAAAGCATCAGTAGGATGTAAATTCTTCTCTGATGGTTCAGTTTACTTACAAAATATTGACAGTTTAACTGACAAGCATTTTGCTCTGTGTATCCACATCACCAATGTCACGTGCACTGTCCTAGAGCACATAGGAAAACATAAAGTATTATTCTTTATCATGGTCCGTAACTGTTTTGACAGGCGTATTTCTAGATGCTCAGTGTTTATAATCAAATCAGCTCTGTGTGGCAATGTGGCAGTGAACAGATGAAGTACTAGTAATCATGGAATAACTAGAAAGTAGTAAGATATGAAATTGATTAAAAAAAAATTTAGTGGAAAACCTTAGACAAAACATTTTTAAAAGGGTTTTAAAAATGTTTAAAACAGGAATCCTTGGGAAGAGAACTCTCAGTCCCACTGTGATTTGTGTAAGGATGCTAGAAAGCATACATCTCTGTACCAAAGTAGTCAAAGAGACCCTTCTGTTGCCATAGTGGGACAAAGCCAATCTGGATGCAGACAGCCAGACCAATGTCAAGTCTGTAGTTTAGTGAAAAAATTATTTTTACCAGACAAGGTGCTGGCAAACTACCTGGCTGCATTTGAATGAACCAACTCTAAAAGCAGAAGGGTGAAGGGAGTGGAGGACACAGAAAGGACCCTGCTGTGGCCTCCAGGACAGGAGGAAGCAGAGATGGAGCAGACAGGACAGGAGGCAGCAGGGAGAGGGAGAAGGCAGTATGAGGCAGGGTAAGCTGCTTCAGCCTCTAATACAGCAGCTCTGCTTGGCAGTGCCCTGAGCCAGGGTGATGAGAGGCCTTGGCTCATGATCATTCTGGCATCTCCATGCAGCGCCCTGCCCCATTGCACAGTACAGGCTTGCCCTTAGGGTAAAATTTTGGCGAGGATTAAGTCAAAATCCCAACCAACTTGAAGGCAGCTGGAATCATGACAACTCTCCACACCTTGCAGATGATGGCAGAAATCACTACAAATGCAGGTGAATTTAAAATCACCTTCCCCATGCAAATGATTCAGCAGCTTATTTAAGGGGTGGAGAAGGGCTATGGTGATTCTAGAATAGCAGAGACAGTTTAGGCTGTGTGAGCTGTTCATAGTTTAGTTTATGGTCTGCTTATAGACCTGCTTTGTACTAAAACTTCTAGGAAAGACTAAAAATAGATGGTGAATTTTCCCTCCGCTACCATGCTCTGCTCCTAGACAGCTGTAGTGCACACTGCTCTGTGTCCCACCAAGCTCAATAAGGGAAAATCAGATACCTCTACTGGCATTGGGTGCATGGATATCAGTGATGCAGGGTGAAGCCTTGTAGTCCATGGATGGGCTGTAGTTCACTGGAGGCAGTGAGTGAGAGAAATTGTGCCCTGGTCCAAGCTGACCTTGCAGCTTTGGATGAATTCAGGATTTTTCATTAAGACCTGGGAGACCTTTTCAATTAATGAGTTGCTGCTCTGAAGCATTGGAAGCTGGCTTCCTGGGTAGTATGAGGAACATCAGATCTAGTGGGTCTTTAGGCTGCACACACTAAAGAGAAAAAGGATCTGGCTTTTTCTTGAAGGGTGGGGTAACAGAGCACTTCAGGCACATGGTTTAATGCTTCTGTTTTCAGAAGCATGAGTCTAAGCTTCATGCTGTATTTTGCACTAAAAGTTCAGCTGTACATGGGTGATTCAGACTTCAGTGATGAACGTCAGACTCATGCTGGTCACATTATCCCCTCATGTGATTTTGGTTTCAGAAAATTTGGGTGCCTTTAACTCTGCTACTCCTTTTCCTGTGGCGATGAAGGAGGTATGAAGTCCTGCTTGGCTTCCTTTTCTTAGTCCAGCGCTTAGTCCGTGCGACCGGCAGAGTGGAGGAGAGAGGAAGCAGCAGTAAAATGCGTGTGGCTGGGTCGTTTTCTGCCGTGATGTTTTACCAGATATTGTACTGCCTGTAAAGTCATGCCTCCCCCGAGGGGTAGGCAGGCTACGGCCAGGGATGCGATGATTGGACTGTCCTCCTCGTCTGGAGGAGCTTAGGGGTCCGTGCTTGCCATGGGATTGATTTTTCGCTCTGGATACACAGGCAAAGCTGGGAGCGTGCCCAGCTGCGTGTCAGGGCTGCATTTTGCATGGGCGCCTTTGAGCCACGGCGTCGGCGTGTGGCTGGATGCTGAGACAAAGTGCTCCTGCAGCTGGAGAGCTTCGGCGTGGTGATTCCCCCAGGTTGGCTTTTATCCATTACCTTGCGCGTAGCGTCAGTAGACCCCAGGGATGGCTTGCTACTTGCTGGCCAGGGGGTCCCCGATTCCTGTTTAGGGGGTTGGTGCTTTTGCCTGATTTACTCTGCCTTGGCTTCAGCCTCTCCCTGCGTCCAGGAGAAGAAAGGAACAAACTGCGGGGGGGGAACAACAACCCGAAGGGAGCCGCGCTCC